>JBBYHQ010302860.1:0-44269 GCA_038382645.1 Spergularia azorica | reverse complement strand
GTCAGCACTTGCTTAACTAGCTTATAAACTTTTTACCACAAACTCCACAGATTTTTCATATCCCAGTCAGTCAGTCAGTCAGTCACCCACAGTATGCCAACCAATTTACTACTACCAAACCATTAAACCAATTCATTGACTCGAGTGTGTCCTTCAGTAATACCGCTTCAGCGATTAGCACATTGTATGGGGAGATATTCAAGTTTGTCCAAGATATAATTGAAAATGCATAGTACAAATCAAAATTTTCAACTACTTCACATTAATCCACTACTGACTACTTTCGGGTACTGCCAATTCTTCACATTAATCAATTCTTACACCAACATCTTACTCCATCACAGAGCGCCCCAACCTCGCATACTGACAAGTAGTCACTCCTTCAACCCGTTCTAGGTAATTTCATCAAAAGATAACCAATTTATACATAATCTCCAAAACCAAACTAACCCCGTCTGCAATCTCCATTCACTGCTAAACTATAACTATATGATTAACACCGGAATCGAACAATCCATTTCTAACATCAGTCTCTGTGTACAGCCACCTTTATCCGGGAATTAGGTAAAAACTTGGGTAAGACGGTCTTACAATACGAATCCGGGTTCCGGACCATATTATCATTCCATAACATAACTTTCAGCAAAACTTATCATATAATCAAAAGAAATAGTCATGCAACATTCCAAGTAGACAGAAATTAAAGTAATGAAAAGATAAGATAAGAGGAAAAAAATACCTCAAGAGCTTGAAGCCACTGTTTATTAGAAATATGGTCAGAAAAAGATTCAGTGACAGTATTAACCCAAGCTTTAGCCTTAAGTTTTCTGTCAAGCTTCTTCTTGACGTTTTTAATTGGGGTTCTCTTATTAGGGAACCCAGGAATTAAATTCTCAGAAACTGCAGGGAATTCTCCTCTCTTCCAAACCTTCTTGGTCTCCTTGGGCTTAGAGGCAGTTGCACATTTGATGGTTGTGGATGATTTTTTCGAGAATTTGAATGGTGAAATGGGCTTTTCGAGGTGAGGCAGAGGAGTGTTAATGAGTGATGATATTGAGGAGAGAGACGCTGTCGCCATTGTTGGTGTGAGTTCAGTGGATTACGGATGGTAAGGTTTCTCACTTTCTCCTTGTGAAATTGCAAGCTTTTCACGGAGTACTTTTTCTTTTTTCCTTTTTTTTTCACTCTGTAAATAAAACATTTTGGCCATAAATTGTACCCTCAAATCAAAAAATAAAATTAACAAGACCCCCAATTTTGTCCTTTTAACAAAAGTTACCCAACAAATTGGCGATTCATGATTTGCGATTGTAAAAAAAAAAAAGATAACTTAGACTTTAACAATTTAAACTTTTTAACCGTTTTTCAAATGTTTGCCCATAGGGCATAATGGCATATGATAAAGCTCTAAATCCTTCCTCTATTAAGTGATGTTCTCAATTGAAAAAACAGATTATGAAATCTCATTGATTAATTCTGGGTGATATATCACTGAAAGGAAGGAAATAGAGATTTATCATGTGCCCACGTTCGCGGCTCAGATTACTTGAACTTCATGTAATTTCTTATTTATAATTCTTGTTTACAATTAATAATATCAATCATATGGAATTATAATCATACTTTTAAAATTCTTGCAAACAAACTAAAAGAAACATTACCTTGTTTGATAGGAGACGAGCAAGCTGCTTTTGTGGCTGGGAGAAATAGTTTTCATAATGTACTATTATCCCATACTCTGGTAAAGGGATATAACCAAAGAAATGTGTCTCCTAGGGGTGTAATAAAAGTGGGACAAAATTTTGTTTAAGACGGTCTCGCCGTGAGACGGGCCTAATAAAACTATTGCCCAATGGTAATATATTCATTTATCCAAAAAAAAAAAAAATTAAACAAAATATAATAACATTGTTTTTTTTTGTTTCTGTGAGAAAAACAAACCCTCTCCTCTCCATCGACGTTCTTTTTTTAGTTTCTTCATTTCTCACTTCTATCTCTTTCCAAGTCTACAACTGCGTACATTCTTTTACCACTTCCAAGTGCTATTATCTTAATGAAGAAGATTATCCTCTCAACCATTTATTTTGAGAAGTCAAGGTTCTAAATTGATAATTCATACAATTACAAGTGGAAGACAAGGTTTTAAGTTAATCAAATATATACATTGAAATGTTTTAATGTAAAAAGTGAAACATGTACATGCATTATCAAACCCAGGATTTATATAGAAAACTCAAAGTTTATAAAATTAAAGTGGAAGTTTTATGTTAATTGCTCAAACATTTATATAGAAAACTCAAAGTTTTAAGTTCAATCTAGACAAATTCAAGTACGATATAAATAGATTGTGAGAACTCGAGATTTCAATCTTGGAGAATTATTTGAAGGGTTTTCTTTCACGTGCTCCAAGCTTGCCGTGGGAATTTGAGTAGTTTTCTTTTTCCCCTTTGGTTCCTCCATGTTTGCCGACTGCCATGGAGGGTAGTTTTCGTTTTCTTATTTTTTTTAATTTTATTTCTATTGAATGTTTTTTATCTTTTTTTTTTTTATATGACTTGTTTATATTTTTGGGTCCGTCTCAGAGGAGAGTAGCTGTAAAAGTGGACATCAGGAAAGCATTTGATACATTGAACTGGAGGTTCATAAGAAGTATGCTCATTGTTTTGAATTTCCCCAAAAAATTTGTAGATTTGATCTGCAAATGCATTACTACTACATGGTTCTCTCTTAAAATTAACGGAGAGTATGAAGGATTTTTCCAAGGCATGAATGGCATTAGACAAGGAGACCCTATTTCTCCTTACATTTTTGTACTAAGTATGAAAATCCTCTCAAGGTACCTGAGAAATATGCACCTGCAAAGTCAATTCTCTTATCATCCCAAATGTGCAAGGGTAAAGCTCACCCACTTGACATTTGATGATGACCTGATGATTTTTATTAGTACCTTCTGTTGCTGCTAATATGGCAAGCCTAAGGACTTCCGCAGACATCTCTGGGCTGCAGGCCAATAATTCATTGACTAATATTCATTTTGGAGGGGTAGCTATGGAGGTAAAACAACAAATTCTTGATCACACTGGTTTCACTAAAGGTTTGTTTCCTTTGAGGTACCTGGGTATGCCTTGAAACCCAGGCAAGTTAAAATGCGAGATGTATAACCAATTCATCCAAAAGATCGGGCCTCAGTAAAACATTGGACTGCATTAACCCTCTCCTATCCTGGTAAATGCCAGCTCATAAACTCTGTAATCTTTGGATTGGAAAACTTTTGGTGCAGCAGTGTCCTAATGCCAAAAGGAGTCATAAGCAAATTCACAATATTTACAAAGATTATGTCGGGAATATTGGGCCAGATCAGAGGAAAATTCAGTATAAAAGCTGGCTAAGTGTCTGCTCTCTATGGTTGTGGAGATTGCAAACCAAGAAAGAAGGTTTATGGGAAAAATGGGTGAATGCTTACAAGATCAAAAGCAGCTCACTTGAAACTTGTTCAGCAATTGTTGCTGATTCCGAAAATTGGAAAGGCATTATCAAGCTGAAGAATGAGTTAATTTCTAACTTAGATAGGGGAGACACTCTGGATCTTTTGCTGTCAAAAAGGAGAAGGAATGGTAAGTTTAATGCTAGAGCTGCTTAAGAGCATTTTCGCACCAAATACTCAGAGGTTGTTTGGCATAAGATTGTACGGAAATGAGTGAATCTTCTCAAGCACAACTTCATAGATGCCTTGACACTTCAGAAAAAGCTGGCCAGAGTGGACAATATGGCAGAAAGACGCATGGCCCTGGTAAACAGGTGTTGCTTGCGCAAAAAAGCAGCTGATCGAAACTCATAAACATCTCTTCTTCAATTGTGAATTCTCAGCAAAAATATGGAAAGCAGTAGGAGATTGGATTGGCATGAACCAGGAATGCAAAAACATGAAAGACATAATAAGATGGTACAAGAGAAGAGCAAATAAAAGACACAGGAAATATAATTGGGCCATCTGCAGCTTTAATGCTGCAGTATACCTTGTGCGGCAAGAGAGAAATTGCATAATGTTTTGTGAGCAGGAACACTCGGTTGATTGGATAATTAGACAATTAAAGTTCATCGTAAGTGCTAGACTTTATTTTTAGTGTCGTTAATGTAATCTAGAGGAGGTAATAGATCATTTGAATAGTAAGATGTTCTAGTGAATTTGCAAGCTAGAGGTGTCCATTGTTGTAACCTTTGTTCTCTTTTTTTCTTCCCCTTTGCAGATGAATAAAAGAACTAAATCCTCTACAAAATACAAAAAATACAAAAAAAAAAAAAAAAAAAAAAAAAAAAAACATACTTTTAAGCACTTTAATTATGGTCACGTACTATTCAAGTTACTGATTTAGTGGTCTATGAATTTATGATGCATACGGATTATGCAAATTGCATAGCAAATTGCTAGAGGTCTATATTGTAGACACAATTAATTTATTTACAATGTAAAATTGAGTTATTAGTAGTAAAATTGAGATTGGAGTAGTAAAATTAATTGTAATGAAAAATTGAGGTAATAAAATTAATTGTGTGAGTAGTAAAATTTTGATAGTGTAGTAAAATTATTGCTGATTGTAGACACTTTTGGGTGTTTACACTATAGACCTCTAGCATTGTCATATTGTGTTGTCAAAATTTCAACATTTTATGAGTTTTTCCTAACACTATTTTTTTTTTGAGGTCTTTCCTAACACTATTTTTTTTTGAGGTCTTTCCTAACACTATATTGCATACATGTACCTTATGAATGAGATAACTCATACGAGTTTTTCCTATATTGTGAGACATTACTAGTCACTTGATCAGTTTTGCAATCAACATATCATTACAATAGCGAAATATTGCCATCTGAATTCTAAATCACCTTCTTCGCTTCGTACCAGAGACAGCATCCATCGATTGGCATTCACTCACTCAGGTTCTTTCACTGAACTGTTGTATGTATACTAAAATAGAATTTTTTTTTTTGGCGAGGACAAAAACCACCCAAAATACAGACTAAACAAGATTATAACCTATATCTAGACTACGTTTCCTCGCTTGCTTGGCGTTCTTGTGCGCAGGAGCCACTAACTGTCTCGGAACCTTCCTTATTTGGCAAATATCCAAAGTAGACGCCATAGTTATGATGGATTTAACTCGCCAACGAACACTTGTCGGACTTTTACTCGGACATCTAAGCGCCAACACAAGATCCTGACAGTCAGTTAAGACCTCCACCCTAGTCCAGCACCGCTCTATTGCCGCCCGGATTGCCAACTCACACGCCCATGCCTCCGTCTGTAAGGCCCCAACCGCCCAGCCAACCTCCCCATCTCCAAAGAGTGGCTGGTTGTCACCCTGCACCATGACCCAAGCCATCCCAGCAACACAAGAACTATCATCCCATGACCCATCAATCAGCAAGCGAATCAGACTACCAGTCGGAGGATAACGTCCCAAAGAAATTCCCAAAAAACCGGGAGGTTGACCACTATCGTTCAATGTATATTCATGCCGTACCACCAAGCTGTTCTTGAACGAAATGGCTACCCCAACGCTCTCCTTAAGCTTGGAGAAATTCATAAGGACAGTCTCGGCGTGAGGAGACTGTCGATCAAAGACCACATTATTACGGTGGAGCCACAGGCTCCAAAGTAATAAAATGAGGTCAGTCGCTAATATTTCGTCAACACGAACAAGATATCGGAAGGAGTCACAGAACCAAGAAGCAAAACTCCCATGAAGGTTGTTCGCAGTTAGAAATCCGAAGGGTGACCCAAACCAGACCGCCCTAGCAAAGGAGCAGCGTCTAAAAATGTGATCACATCATTCCTCTTCCTTGTGGCAGTAAGGACAAAGCTCCGTAACCTGCATCCCCCGTCTAGACAGATTGGAGGAGACCGCCAAGGCATTGTGAAGAATCCTCCAACAAAAAGTCTTCCACTTCATAGGTATATTCAAAGCCCATAACTTCCGCCAAATTCCAGACGAGACTCCGAGAATTCCATTAGTCTCAGCAGGAGCTCCCATTTGGATAAGAGAGCTGTAACCAGACTTTACCGTGTAAGCTCCATCCCTGGTGCCATTCCATATAATGCAATCCCCATCATTAGAGCCCGAGATCTCCTGACACAAGATCCTCTCTGCACTACGGGGTTCAAAGATGGCCCGGATACGGTGCCTATCCCACATACCTGCCTCTAAGAAAAGATCACTAACCTTGAGTCCTCGCACAAGACCCAGAGGGACGACATCTTTGATAATCGGCGTATGCCCTCCGGCCCATTTATCCGCAAGAGCATTAATACGCGCTCCATTCCCAACTTTCCACGAGCAACCTCGAATCAGTAGGTCTCGAGCCCATTTCAAGCCCCTAGCTCCCCAAGACATAGGTCGCCCTCTCTCCATCTTCAGATTGTCCTGCTCCTCAAGACTAAGAGCACTCCTATATCGAGATCTATACAGTCGAGCAATGAGGGATTACGGTTGAGACTGAATCCGCCAAACTTGCCGCATAAGCAAAGCCGCATTAAAGGTAGAAAGCTCCCTAATACCAAGACCCCCCATGCTTTTAGCCTTGTGCAGCACCTCTTTCGAGACCCAGTGTATACGATGTTTGCCATTACAAGAGCCCCACCAAAAGCCTGCAATCAGGCTGTTAATCTTATTGCAAATTGCCTGAGGTACTCGAAAGATGGACAGGGTATGAGTATTAAGAGCCGTAAGGACCGCATGAATGAGGACCAAGCGTCCCGCTTCATGAAAGAATCTCGTAGACCACCCTTCCAGCCTGGTAGCTACCTTCTCAACAAGATAGCCAAATTGGGGAGTTTTCTTCCTTTCAAAATCTACTGGAACCCCCAAGTACGAATTCAGATTGGTCTTACACTCCATCCTCAAACTCCTTGAAAAGGCCTCCAGTAAACGACATTTTTACTGAATTTGACAAATGACTTCTGGAGGTTGACCATCTGACCCGACAAGTTGCAAAACTCAGAGACACATGCATTTAGTCGATGACAGGTCAATTCTGAAGCACGGAAGAATAACAGAGCATTACACAGAAGTACAAAACACCAATGTGAATCAATTACTGAATCTCATTCACTTACATTAATTAGTCCAAAGATGAAAAAATACACTCTTATAATCCCCTCTTTTCTTTATCTCTGGTATCTAAAGAGGGGTCTAGTAGACTGCTAGAATTTACCTACATTGCTCCATATTTCAATGTTTCCCATCTGAACAGGCCAAGGATACCACAAACTTGCGGCTCGCTTTTGAAAAGCAGGGCTGTGCAAACACAGACCACGGCAATAGCCACAAGAGAGATCATAATTGGCCTGAACGTGAGTGGTGCTCCCCCAAATCGGTAGTCTGGCATCTGCTCACAAAGTTTGCAGCTTTGACCCACTTGTGGCTTCTCGGTGTAGAAGCTATCAAACTCTGTGGATTTGAGTTTATTCTTTTGATTAAGGTTTGATTCTAAGCGGGAGAGAGAAGGGATGTCAAGCACTAAATGCTTGCCGGATGATTTCTGGTTAATTTTCCTTTGGACAAGCTGAAGATAACGGTAGTGACCTCTCAAGCTAGCATAATCACATGGGGTCAATCCCGTGTTGTCACGTGCACTTTTCCAAGCTTCAATACCAACCTACGCAATACACACACATATTAGCATAGAAGTCCGTGATGTTTCATGAAGCAAGTTCAAATAGTACTTGTACAAATGCATATTTACCAGACCCAATGTTCATTCTTGTAATAGGGAGAGTGCAAGTATACGGTTCATGGACATCAAGTTCAAGGGGTTTAGATGAAGTAGTCAATGGAATAGTTTGCAAAGTGTAGTGTATCAACTAGACGGTAACCCAAAGAAAATGGCAACGCAGATACATGTCTCACAAAAAAAGTAATTAAAAAGTTTGATTACCATTCCAGGATCTTCAAGCAACGCATCTAGCACATTCTCTAACCTTGTACTGCTAGCAGCTATGTGCAGTGGGGTCAACCCGCCAGCACCACCCACATCAGGTCTAAATAACATGCCGTTGGGTGGCACATAACCTGGCCGCTTTTGCTCTGGGACTAATTTATTTTCAGACTTCTTTGGAACATAACTTAACAGAAATTCCACCATTGGCCTGCTATTTCTTCTGACCGCAGTGTGCAAGGGAGCAATATCCAACAAACCATCCTCTATAGATGCATAACCCCCTGTATCCACTATTCCACTAAAAAACAAGTCCATAAGTTTCCTTAGAACAGCGCACCAGCTGTGATCCATTGAGAATTCAACAAGCCACTTTAACCGTTCAAAAGGGAAAAGATTTGAGGGAGACCCTGGTTGGTTCTCCTTTAATCTCACATTATTTCTATGTAGCAACCAACCCATCTCATGTACAAACTCAAGAGCCTGATTTTTTATATCTGTTTCACCACCCTCACCTTGAGTGCCCTCATCCATACCACCCAACTCCATTTCTCGTTCGAGCATGCAAATCTCATAACAAACTTTAGGCTCAGCAACTATAAATGGAAAGAAGCAGCCATCGAGATCATGATCTTCTACCTGCGCACAAAAATAACCACTTTTTTTACGAGAATAATAATGATGCAGAATTTGAGAACTATTGGCCCCGATTGAGAAAGAGCTACCCCTATCAGTTGGCCCCGACAGAGAAAGAGCTTCCCCTCTTGGTTGGCCCCCACTGAGAATGATTGTAATCTTATATTCTTACTGACCCAATAGCGAAGCTAAGTGGCTTACATATATGTGATATATCCCCTAATATGCTTAAAAAAAAAATCACAATCCAACTCATCATCGAGCTATTTAACCAAGATTAACTACAAGCAATGACGACTAAACTTGATGTGTTAAGGAGACGATTCAAAAGTTGCACAGGTTTTCTCCCAGACTATTTATATTACAGGTTATACTAACAGTTTATTTAGCAGCACAAAGTACGATATATCAAACTATCATCTTCACAGCTACATTTTTTTACCTAACCTGTCAACATCATATTTTACTAATGAGGCAACAACAACAACAACAACAACAACAACAACAACAACAACAATTCACAAGACAATACCTCAATAAATCCTCTCCCAATAACATTTGGTATAGAGCAGGACATGCTGAGAGACTGGATATCATCCTGCTCAGTAGTGACGTCAGTACCCTCTCCCAAACAACTCTTCTGAACCAAATACCTTCCTTCAATAGCACAGCGTAATCTGAGAATATCACAATTGAGAGTTAAATAATACTAGCGGTGCGCAAACTGCCATGTACGAAATAGAAAGCTAGAGAACAACGAGAACTAGAACATATCACAAATAGATTAGTACACCTATATAAAAGCATAATTTACAATCTGACGAAGCACATATGTATGAGTTGAGTACCTGGAAGTGGGTCCAGATAGATTAGAACCCCTGACCACCAGCTGCACTGTCTCACCCGCTGGAAGTGCAATAGGACTAATGCTTGAAATGCGACATCTGGGACTGTTAAAAGGTAAAGACGTGTCCAGAACAAGACGACCTTCAGCCAACAAAAGGACTGAATTAATATTTGTTCACGACAAGGTCATATCCTAGGATCTCATGCCCTGTTCTACATAGATCAACCCACTAAAAAAAAGCTGAGGGACAGGAGTCACAGGATGATGAGTGAATACCAACCATCACAGATAAATGCTGCATGTTGTTGTATTATGGTGTAAATCCATCCCGTCTTCCAGAAAGGATCGTTTGACACATCTAAAAGCCTGCTCAAACTAGAGCTTATGTCGTAGCAAAGCTGCATTAGACATCAAAGTGAGAACTACGTCTAGAATGAAAATTAAAATAGAAATAAACAACCAGTCGGTAATGAATAAACCTGCTCCCATAATGACGAATTTAGGCGAATATATAACGTTAAAACAATACAACCGGGTCTGATGAAGCCCTCAATATCTGTAGGACTGTTGGACAACCAATCAAGAATCTGAAAAGATATATTCAAACAAAACAAGAGGGCGATACAATGAGCAACAGAATATTGAAACTGTAAATGATCAATGAATGACAGTGATAAACGAGGACAAAAGAGGGCAAAAAGTCACCTGAGTTCGTAGTGCAGTGGGCAAGTCCTTTGGTTCCTTATCAAACAGCTTAAAAACCATCCGGCCAGTTCGACACTACAGCAATACAGACCAAGGAAGAAATTAACATGTTTCCTTTCTAATTTCTCTCTCTGAAAAGGCATATACTATTATACTCTTTGATTACAACAACTGAAAAAAAAAGAGAGAGACAAAAGAAAAGAAAAAAAGAGCAACTGCGAAACAAAGACGATACCTGTGCATCACCATTACTGGAACTAGATCGTCCAGACGTAGAAGACGTGTTTCCACTAGTAGGAGGAGGACTTGGTAATGTTTGTTCTGCCCAATATGTTCCAGCAACAGAACCAATACCATTTGGCGGGTTAGCTCTACAATCTAGTGAGTCATCATTATAAACATTATTCAAGTCTATACCACCAAGCATGAGTTTTGGTAAGGAAGTCTCTTGCACATTTCCTTCGGCTGGAGGAGGGCCACCTGTGCTTTGCAAAACTTTTGGTCGTAATGCAGATGTAGTTTGAGATATCTTGTTCCGATTCTCCTGTTTTGATGACCTTCTCTGTGCATAAGGTGTGGTTTGTGATGGTTCTTGATTCGTTGGGTGTTCCTAAACATAAGTTAACACTTGCATTTAGAAAAATAATCTGAGAGAAGCCTAGGTGCTACAAATCCAGCAAGATATGACACCTTTTCTGGAATCCCATTAGATGCTCCCACATTAGGTGAACCCTGAAATCCTTGCAATTGCCTAGATGTATTGCTACCAAGATTCCGCAAAACCTGAGAAAGTAGGTCCTGATCGTTTGTCTGAACAGAATTATTTGCTGCAGTGTTTTAAAAAAAAAAAAAAAAAAGAGCTTAGTCAATCTGAGCTCGAAGCCTGCCTACAATGATGTCAAACCTAGGAATCTAGGATTACAAAAATTTATTCAGAGCTAAACATTCCACTCCCATGGATCATGTTAATGAGAAATTGACAGAATGGAAGAACAGAATTCAACGCAATCAACCACTACAGTTCTACACACACCCTCCCCAATGGATGCAATACAATCAGAGCTGTTGATGCAAAGGATGTCAAACAAAAAAGCAGCACAAAGCAAATGCACAGCTATCGGGCTTTAGATAACTTTTCAGTGAGCAACTCAATTAAACACACGGAATTAATTTCAAGCACACGCACACTTTAGGGGCTCTTCAGATTCAGCACTACAAATAGCTGTCAAATACTTGGTGTATTCAAACCAGTCAAGCTTGCTCCAAAACAAATCAGGGATTACTCATATTTCGGAGGATTTAAGGCTTGAGTATTTTCGAAAAATGACTTGCACTGACAGGCTACGCATATCTAGATGAAACCATTGAGAACATGCCAATATGTGTAAACAACATACTCTTACAACTTTGAATTGAATAAGGACTTACTGTGAATACTGGATAAAACTCTGAGCAGAAGGTTAAGTATCTGGCCAGCATTGATTTCATCAGTCCCAGTCCCAAAATTAGGAGATGCTTCAGGATTAGTTTTCCTTCTCCTCTTGTTATGTCCAGCCAAACGTCTTCGACAACTTCTCCTATCTACATCGAATTCTTGAAGAGCATGGAACCTGCTGCACTGCTGACAAAACCGCTGGATACAATTTGTCACCAGAGCTTCGGATGCCTTTGAGTGCATTTCACAAACCTTATGACGTCTATGATAATCCTTTCCATTACTCAGATCAGCCGTACAACCCTCGACTTGGCAAACAGGATGAGAAGTTCCTGCATTCTTACTCTTATTCCCACTCTTCCCCTCCCCATTCACAACTTCCGCCTCTACAATAGGATAAGATTGTTCACCCAACTTCAACTTCAGCAGCCCATTCTCATCATTCAACTCCTCACCATCACGAACCACGACACTCCTTTTCTTCTCCAATCCCCTAGTCCCATTCTCATTTCTTGGAGTAGTTTCTTCAGAACTAGACGACGGTGTGCTATTCGTTGTTCCCGCATTAACGGCAAGTTGAAGCTCCGGAACAAGAGGAGGCAACAGACTACTACTACGATCAAAAACCTCAGTATTCAACGGGGTGGCGCGAAGAAGATCGCCATCCCAGTTCCAATCATTCAAATCCCATTTTAAACTCCTCTTCCCCTCCCCCTTCATGTTCATCATCAAAGGGCCATAAATAAACAATTTCCCTGCTAATTTGTGTTCCTTACAATCGAATTTTCAACCCCGCAACAAAAAAGAGAATTTTATACGACTTTTCAGCCACCAAATCCTGCACAATGTAGACCACAAATTCAATCACACAAACCCCAACAGTACTTCTCCTCTCCTTCCTACACCAACCTCACAACTTTCCAGGAAATACCCACAAATGCAAGAAACAATAAACCAACTAAAATTTACCAGTAAAAATCACTCATAGCAAATACCCATCAATCAATCATGAACAGAAATCAGAAACGAAATTACACGATCATTTTAAAATAATCATCTCTCTAAACTAATATCATAAAACCAATCTATACCAAACAAAACCCAGAAAAAAGTACAAAGAGATTAGTAATCTAACCTTGACTTTGTGCATGAACTGAAAAATGATGAATCAACTAGGGGAGTGCACAACTGAGAGGAGAGAGAAAATAGCGGAGTATGGGACGTCAATTATATCGAAAGTGGATTACTATTTTGTTTCTTTTAAACTTGTATTTGTTCTGGGAATCTCTGATTTTGTGTTGTTTATTGATTCTTGTTGAAAAGATTGAGTCTGTACGAAAAGATAAAATTTAGATATATTAGTTAATTAAGAATATTTAGAGACCACTATCTAAGGGAGTACAGACTTGAAGAGTGTAGACCCGCACTACAGCCATTTCCTTCATCTTTTTCTCTCTCTCATCGACTGTTTCACACCAAGTCATCAACACAGTTGCACAAACAAGACTCCTCAAAACCAAAGTGGACCAAGTCAAACTCTCTTTAAAGCTTTGAGGTTAAAGTCTTAAACTAGTTTATGTGCCCCATATGTACTGTTCCTATAGGGCAAGGATCTTCTAGAGTTTTTTCTTGGTGGAGTTTGTGAAGTTTACTAAAAGTAGTAATAAGACAAAATGATAGAATTTTAAAAGACACAAACAAAAATGTTAAATAATTTATTCTTACCTTTTTAGGTAAACTCTACCAAATAGAGTTCATTTTCAACTCTAGAGGATCCCTACACGTTCCTATACTATACAATTAAAAAAAAAAGATTTGAAAATTATCCAACAAAAACAATAAAAAAATAAAATAACAAACTGTTTTCACATTTCTTTGAAACTTTTGGTAGTCGTTTGGTTGCCACTCAAAATCATGGAAATTCAGAATTAAATTTTTTGAAATTGTTTGGTTGCCTAAAATCATGAGAATTGAGAAATCATGTGAATTACCAATTCTTACAAAATGGAGAAATTGGCTTACCTTGCCCCCCTTGGTAATTGGCAATTCCTCATAAATGTCACATGTTGAACATTATTTAACGTATAGAAAAAATATAGCTTATCTGTGAATTATCACTTTAAGAGTATTGGATCTCCCTTATAAAAAGGTTGATTACTACGTATGATGAAGTTGAGAGTTTGACTTACATATATAAGAATAAATACTTCTCAAAAAAATTATGAAATGCACATCGTTGGATTCATATCGAAAAATAGTTTTACATATGTATATTTTCATAAATAAGATATCAATGGATAAATGAGGTGTCTCAAAATAATGCGATAAAAAAAATTGTAACCTTTTCCGATGAGGACCTAAAAAAAATCAACCTAACCTTCTAAAAATTTACTTTATAGTACGCGACTTGAATGATAGCTTTCTGAACCAAAATCGATTTGATGTACAATTTCATGCGGACCCGACATGAGACAAACTCAATATAACTCAACCCGCTCTTACCATAAGGGAAATAGATATGACCCTCCTAATTTCCAACTCTATTTGCATTAATCATTTATTATTATCTTTATTGAGACTGCAAAGAAACTATAATTCTACAAATATGTAATCACCTTACCAAAAGAAAACATATTTCGCTTAATAATTTACATCATTATCTTTATATAAATTAGTGATCGTCTTAAGAAAAATTAATAAAGTCATTGACTATATACATAATTGTGTTAATAAGTGTCATGTTCCAGATTCTCTGACTTGTAATCCAGATGAAAATTTTGAAATATAACTCTTTCAAAAATAAATTACCACACGGAATAGTAAGTAATAAAGGGAGAACTTTATAATCAATTTTTAGAATAATAACTAACTTAAAAACTTCTACTCCCTTCACTTTTGATTATGATGTTGCATTGTAAATGCACGTATTGACCCTTATTTCATGTTTGAAAAATATACAATTTAGTTGTTACATTATAAATGTAAATAAATACTTTTCAGGGCCTATTATATGGTCATCATTTCAAAAACTAATTGTTTGCATCAAAGGTGACATTACGCGAGAAATCCAAAAACTCGAAGTAGTAGAATTTGAGTCAACTCAATCCTATTCATGAATCCCTATTCACGAACTAATGCTACATAACAAAATAATGTGCAACCTGAACTTGCTTCTGATTCTTATAAGAAAATGAAATTTTTGAAAAAAATATATGAAATAATAGTAGTCAAGAAGCCGAGAGAGAGAGAGAGAGAGAGAGAGAGAGAGAGAGAGAGAGAGAGAGAAAGAGAGAGAGAGAGAGAGAGAAATTTATGAACAAAAGCTAACACAAAAATCTCCAACTGTATTCATGAACCAATTACTAACTCTTAGATAGACATATTTTCTTCACTATTAAGTATATTTTAAACACATGTATAAATCTAGTTGAATATTTTTTGAAATAAAAACTCTTTTGACACTTATACGAAATTAAAGAGTGAAATGGGCAAATTAGTAAACAGATAACTTTAGAATTATTTTTTAAACTAATAATAATTCACCTTAAGGCTTATACTTTCTCGAATTCTCTATGATTTGCATATTTACTTTGGACCTTTTTTTTCGTATGATATTAAGATGTGTTGGAAAATGAAATGTGTCCTAATTATTACGATCGTAGTTGACGAGAATCATATACTTAGCATCAATTGGAGATCATTTTTATTCGACTGTTTCAACCATTTAATACTTTCAACTCTTAATAAATTTTAAGACTTTCCTATTCCTTATAAATTAAAATTGTCTAAATTTTCAACTAATTATGATACTTATTCCGTATATTGTTTATTAATTTCAATTCCTTATCAATATATTTTAATACTTTATATAGTAGTTTCCATATTCTAATAACCAATAATATATTTATTTATTCATATCCAATAGAATTTTGCCAAGTGTCCATCAATGAAGAGCTGTACTCGGCTTTTATAATATATATATTAGATTTCTACAACCTGGAAAGTGGAACTTCATGGGCAGTTCGAATTTCCGTATGCAACCAAACGACCATTTGGTGTATTTTTTTATTTTTTTAACCCTAATATTTAGCTTCTTTCCTAATTCACGTAACTAATAAGTTCAAAACCATATTAGAAAACCTCCATAAAATTTTTTTACATGGATAATCCAATTCACCTAAGTGATCAAGGTATGATGATTTTCACTTTTTATGGTACCAAACTTTATCAATTTTTACAGCAATATTCTAATTCTTAGTTGTGTTTTGTAGATTTATAATAGCTTTATTAACAATTATTCGAGATTATCATTTCAAAAAAAAAAAAGTATTCGAGATTAACCAAGAATAGAGCTCATCAACACCATATTTTATACTACTCATAAGACCATGTTTATTGGTCATATAAATGATATAGATCATACTGATCAATCTATCTATACTATACCTTTAATCGCCTAACATCACTGATGATGTGGCGTAATATCAAAGCATATGCAGAAAATTAAATTCACCTCATCGCCTATGTGTCAGCTCTATATTGCATTCTCATTAAAACTATTCTCACAACGTCTTCCTCTTATCAGTACATTTATCATGTAGGGTTTTAGATGCTAAAAGCGGAATTTGGAAAACAGTTTTTCGTGCATCTAATCTCAAGATCGCATACATAATTAATACGACCAATAGAAGTAGAATACCTCATGAGGTGTGAATCGGGTGCTCAGATTATCGGAGGAACATGATCCCAAACGCGACCCCTCTACTCAGTCCACGCGAGCACCGAACAAGATTGCACAAGCTTTCTCTGCTAGAACTCCGGGAGACAGTCTCACGTTTTTGCTCTTGAGGAGGCTGTGTGTTTTACGTCGTGTGATTAGGGTTATAGGATAGAGTAGAAACTCTGTTAGTTATTATGCTAATTATTGTAGTGTATATATACTCTGAGTATATACAATATAGTAAATAACCTAACCACTTAGTAAAAACCCTAACCCCAATAATAACTGATAACCCATAAGATATTATTGACTTAGACCTGATTCGAGACTCTAGGCGTGTGACCCTGTAGGACTCGGTAATAGTTAGTGGCCGGCTTAATCATTAAGCCAACAGATCGTAGTTGGTTTCTAGCAAAACACTACCACCACCTAATATTACCGAATATAATATCCCCGTGATATATCCTCGTCATTATTGGAATGACACTTGATCGAAGGACATGATCCTTCAATCTCCCACTTGTCCTAGAGCAAGTGTGTCATATGAATCCCCTCATCTCTTAGTGTCTGATTTGAATATATTGCGATATCACATATCCTTTATATCATCAATCAAATCGCTCCTTGAAATCCGAGTTAAACTGCAAGACGAATGATTAACAAGTAATCCATTCTAGTACGCCCATGCATTTTCTGTTCCTACTCTTCAAGTGGTCTGGACACCATTCCTATCACATAGGAGGACTCTCCAAACTTGTACACCCATTACTCCCACTCAATTTTTAGCAGCCCCAATCATTGCCTTTACAGCCCCCTTTTACAGCATGACGTTGAGCGAGATCAAAGACATACCAATCCTTTCATAGGAGAAATGATGAACTCATGTCTAAGGATTTACCATAATAATCAATATGAATTCCAAATATAATTTCTGAAATTGTGTAGTGGGTCAGTCCAATATATGCTATCTAGTATATATCCATGTAATTGACTAGACATCCAATGTCCCTATGGTCCATGAAACATCACCATCAATCAACCTTGTTTCTTTTGCTTGAGTAATAGCACTATTATTATCGCAATAAAGGTCTATTCTGTTAGCAACACTAGCAACAACACCAAGTTCACCAATAAAGTTCACCATCCAAACAGATTCCTTTGTTGCTACCAGCACCAATGTACTCAGCTTCAGTTGTAGAATTAGCCACTGTGCTCTGCTTTGAACTCTTCCAGCTCAATACTCCTACATTCAGACGAAAAACGTATCTAGATTAGGATCTGGAATCATCGCCCTTGTCAGTTTGGAAGCTTGGATCGGTATATCCTTCAATGATAAGTTCATCCTCATCTCCATACACCAAGAAATCATCTTTAGTCCTTCTCAAGTACTATAGAATGTTCCTGGCAGCATTACAGTGTGGTACACCAGGACATGATTGGTATCTGCTACACACGCTTAAAGCATATGAAACATCTGGCGAGTACAAATCATAGCGTACATGATCGATCCTATGACTGATGCATAAGGAATCGAGCTCATCTGATTCAACTCATTAGGTGTTTTAGGACACTGAGTCTTGCTAAGACGTATGCCATGTTGCATAGGTAGGAAACCTCTTTTAGAGTTTTCCATGCCGAACCTCTTAAAGAATTTATCAATATAAGTTCCTTGGCTCAGTCTTATCAGTCTCTTGGATCTATTCCTCTAGATTTTGATTCCAAGAATGTACTCTACGTCTCCTAAATCTTTCATTGAGAAACATTTTCCAAACCAAACTTTTACACATTCCAGCATAAGAATATTGTTTCCAATGAGAAGTATGTTATCTATATACATGATTAAGAAGACTACATACTCCCACTAGTTTCTTATACATACAGGATTCTCCTTCACATTTGAGAAAGCCAAATGATTGACCGACTCATCAAAGCGAAGGTTCGAACTCCAAGATGCTTGTTTCAACCCATAAATGGATTTCTGAAACTTGCATACTTTCCTAGGATTATCTGGATACTCAAAGCCTTCAGGCTTTGTCATGTACACATCATCTTTCAAATAACCATTAAGAAAGGCCGTTTTGACATCCATCTGCCAAATCTCATAATCATAATGAGCTGCAATCGCTAGGAGTATCCGGACGGATTTAAGCATTGCAACTGGGGAAAAAGTTTCATTATAGTCTATACCATGAATCTGCTTAAAACCCTTTGCGACCAATCTGGCTTTGAAAACATCTATGTTTCCATCCTTGTCTGTTTTTAATTTGAAAACCCATTTGCAACCAATAGGTGTTACCCCATCTAGCAAATCAACCAAGTCCCATACTAGATTTTCAGACATGGAATCCATCTCAGATTTCATGGCGTCAAGCCACTTTACGGAGTCATGACTCATCAAAGCTTGTTTATAGGTGGTAGGCTCTTCACTTTCTAAAAGTAAGATATCGTGACTCTGTGTCAAAAGAAAATCACATATTTTCTCGACGGTACCCATGCCCTACTCGATTTACGTGGGTTATTAGCAACATGAGAAGAAGTCACAACATTTTGTGAATCGTTGTTAGAATTAGATTCTAGTGGGACGGAAGAAGATTCGCGCATGGAATACGCCATCCTCTGAGCTTGTTCCACATTCCCGGGAGGGACGGTGGAATCCGGCCAGCCCATCTCTGATGTGGGGTCAACCACATCCATTTGTTGCTCATCTCGAATTTCTTCTAGAAACACACTACTACTTCCACTTGCCTTTTTGGAAATAAAATCTCTTTCCAAAAAGACACCATCACGAGCAACAAACACCTTGCGCTTATTTTGATTGTAAAAGTAGTAACCATTTGTTTCCTTGGGGTAATCCACGAAGAAACATTTATCTGATTTGGGTCCGAGTTTGTCTGACAGTAATCGTTTTCACATAGACCTCGCAGCCCCAAATTTCCAGAAAAGACAACTTAGCAGTTTTTCCCGTCCATATCTCATATGGTGTCTTATCCACGGCTTGTGATGGAGACCTGTTAAATGTAAATGTTGCAGTCTCGAGAGCATATCCATCCCCAAAAGGATATTGGAAGATCAACAAAACCCATCATCAAGCGAACCATATCTAATAGGGTTCTATTCCTCCTTTCAGAGTCTCCATTCCATTGAGGCGTTCCTGGAGGAGTTAATTGCGAAAGAATTCCACAATCTGCTAGATGATTATCAAATTCTTGGCTCAAATATTCTCCACCATGATCATAACGTAATGTTTTGATTTTCTTGCCAAGCTGAATCTCTACTTCATTTTGAAATAGTTTGAACATGTCAAATGATTCAGACTTGTGTTTCATTTAGTAGATATATCCGTATCTACTTAAATCATCAGTAAAAGTAATGAAGTAACTAAATCCGCTTCGAGCTTGTGTACTCATTGGTCCACATACATAGGTATGGATGAGTCCCAATAGATCACTAACTCTCTGCCCTTTTCCAGTAAAAGGTGTCTTTGTCATTTTCCCCTTTAAACATGATTCTCAAACATCGAAAGATTCAAGATCAATTGATGCTAGAACTCCATCCCTTTGGAGATTCTGTATGCGTTTTTTTTTTTATTAATGTGACCTATTCGACAATGCCATAGATAAGCGAGATTAGAATCTTTTGATTTTTGATTTTTGCTATTTGTTATTTACATTATAGATATATATCGCTCTTTAAACCAAGCATGTAAAGACCATTAATTAAATTTGCCTTGGCATAAAACATCTCATTCTTATAAATAGAACATCAATTATTCTTAGTATTAAATGAATATTGCTCAGAATCCAAAACTGAAACTGAAATGATGTTTTTGGTAATTGCAGGAACGAAATAACAGTTATTTAGTTCTAATGCTAAACCAGAGGGTAATAGTAAACTATATGATCCTACGCTCAAAGCAGCGACTCGTGCTCCATTTCCAACACGTAGATCTACCTCTCCTTTTGCCAGGCTCCTACTTCTTCTGAGACCCTGCACATTCGAAATAATGTGAGAACCGCAACCGGTATCGAATACCCAAGAATAAGAATCTGTGAGATTAATTTCTATAACATAAATATCTCTAGTGGATTTGACTACTTTTCCACTCTTCAAATCTTCCATGTATTTGGGGCAGTTTCTTTTCCAATGTCCAATCTCATTACAATGGAAACACTTACTATTGGCAGCAATCCTCTCATTTTTGAGCAGGAGTGGGTTTTGGCTTAGGGTCGGCAACCATTTTGCCTTTCCCTTTGCCAGCCACATGCTTTTAAAACGCTCCAAAAAATCGCTTCCAACCAAGCCCTTTTCCATAACTCATCCTCTACTTTTCATATAGTAATTAAGGGCGACGCTATTAAGGAGCGTTTTGAAAAAGCGCTCTAACATTCACCCATTTTAGTACATGTCAGTCACTTTTTGCATATGCGTTGCTAACATATCGTCGCTATCGACTCATTTTCTACTAGTGTTCTTGCCAGCAGCCCCAGTTTTCTTGAAACCCTTTCCCTTGTTTCTTAGTCTCAAGGTTTAAGTCCTTTTCAGCAGCTTTTAACATGCCATGCAATTCTGCCAGAGGTCTATCAGCTCCCTGCATGTTATAGTGCATGCGGAAGGTTCTAAAACCATCGTGAAGGGAGTGAAGAATCATGTTAGTTGCCCATTATAGACTTGCAGGAGCACCCAGACGTTCCATATTTTCGAACAAACCAATCATTTCAAAAACATGTGGCCCGACCGGTTTTCCCACTTCTGGGTTGGCTTCGATTATAGCCTGTATAGTCTCATACCTCTCTAATCTAGCATGATCCTGAAACATGGTTTTCAGGGTAGTGATGATTGTATTGGCATCCATCCTCTCAAACCTCTTTTGAAGGGATGGTTCCATGACGGCCAGCATCGGACAGGTGACAGGCACAAATCTTTCTCTAGCTCGACACTCGACATTTCTTTCAGCAGCAGCAACTGCTTTATCTAGGACATGAATTGGGGTATCAAGAACATCTTCTCGACCTTCAGCCTTTAGAACTATTCTCAAAGTTCTCTCCCAATCAAAGAATTTTTTGTCGTCTACCTTATCCTTCTCAAGGATCGAACGTAAATTGAAATTATCGCGATTCATGATATATACAAATAAACGCAAAGATTTTAGATTATGTTTATATGATAGCATATAATTTAACCAATTTAAACATATAAGCTATCTATATCTAACTCAACAAATTAAATACCCTAGTTGAATTAAACGATTCCAAGACCCCATTTCACCTAAGTTGTAAGTGGACTTTGGCCCTTCACTAAAACTAAAATGATCAAGGTAAGTAAACTCTTTTACTAATTATAACCTATTATAACTCTTGGTTTGATAAGTGCAATCTCATCACCTACTGATCACTATGCCTCAAAACCAAAACTTTATCTTTTGATTTTTTGTCTAGAATAACCAATTCACCCATGCAATTCCCCGTAAGAATTACCCGTACTATCCTAAAATTTTAGATAACACCTCGATTTGGCGAAACCTATCACCTAAAATCGAAGGCATCATAGGTGTTGAATTGGAAATTAAGGCATTTAGCTCAATATTACTTAGGCCCCGTTTGATAAGGTTGTATCTTTCTAAACTGATCTGATTTGATATGAATGATTCTGATCTAATCTGATCTGACCTGATTTGAATGACACTGAACTGATCTGATCTGATCTGAATGTGTTGAAATTTTGATTGAGTTTCAACGAATTAGTATCAACGAATTAGTATCAATTATGGACCAAATACATTGATAAAAATTTGAACATTTATGATCTGATTCGATCTGATTTGAATGACTCTGATTTGATCTGATCTGATATGAATGATTCTGAAATGATCTGAATACTACTTTTAATAAGTCCTATCAAACAGGGACTTAGGGTTTTTTTATTTTACGTATGACCTAATATCTAGTGAACATGCGTGATACTAGCGACCAAACATAAAATAAGTAGCGCAAACTAATTACGTTAATTAAATGCGAAAAATAAACGTGATCCTAATATGGCCCCTAATCCTAAAGATCTAATCTATTAGGCTCCATCTTGTATGCTGGATCTTATCCATGATCTTCTATTATCGCCTCACAAGTCTACTTTGTAATTACAATTTATAAACGGTATGCAGACTGTTAAACGATATAAATAATCAATTACAAAAATACATAACAGTACGGAGACTGTATTTATATTACAAAAATACACAACAGTACGCATATCGTTTTCTATCCTATTTTGGGCCATATTAGTCACCTCCACAATAATATCACATATTGTAACCATTCATTCAATATAACATATTAAATAGAATAAACATGCATTTAAACAATTCAAACACCAAAAGAGCGATTAACGATTAAACAGATAAATTAGCATGCTAATAATTAATATAATTAACTAATTAATCACATCAAAATTTATTATTTTATTTCAATCAATATTAATTAAGTGATGACTACTTGACAAACCAACAAATTGGTCAGTGGTACTTAATGTGGCTACTGGACGACATGTGGTCATGTGCTTTGCCAAGGAAAACATGTCAAAAGGTAAGGTTGACTATCAATAATTTTGTTTGATAAACATATCAAATATCACGCAGAACTTTTATCTCACAAACTCATCTTCCCTATTTCCAATCAAAACTCACATCACAAATGCAACAATCACTCTTCCCCAACTCAGTTCGGCCGCTGCCACCCCCACCGAATCCGTATTCGGCGACGCCAGCACCGCCTTAAACCAGCCAAGCCACCACCGAGTTCATCGCGCTCGTCCTCGCCCTTCGCGTGCGGCCAGGTCGAGTCAGTTGCAATTTTATTTTTTTGATTGATTTTCGTCCAAAATTTTTACCCAAAACGATTTTTGGATTTAAAATTTTATCCATTGAACATTTAATTGAATAAGTAATCTTACAATAACCGAAATCCTACAACAAATTCGAATCCTATATTACCAATTAATCGAAATTCGAATTTCAAATTGGGAATTTTAATTTCGAAAATTCTTAACCCAATTGAGGACATCGATTTTTCAATTTTCGTGAGTTAGATTCAAAAATTAAGCATGACAAACGAATTTTAGTTTGCTTTATTTTATCCGAAATTTGTGTTAAACAGGTAAGGTGGTGCGTGAAGCGGCCGATCGTAAGCGTGCTAAGTATGAGGCGAGGTGCGCTGCTTTGGGTTATGACTTCCTTCCCTTCTCTTTCTCCTCTTTGGGGGAGTTAGAACCCTCAGTTGTTGCTCTACTTAAGCGGATCCAACAGTTCTGCAGGACGCAGGATATCGGTGCACAGGCTACAGGTCATATTTTTACTAGGATTAGTTTTTCCATAGCAAAGGGTGTGGGGGCTCAGATTGTATCTCGGCTCCCCACCTTATTGATTTTTAGTACATTAATGTTAATTTATGGAAAAACGAATTTTTCCCCAATTCAATTTTTACCTAATTTCGAATTTTACCCTAATTGACCTAAAAACACGTTTTTAGTTCAATTAGATATTTGGGAAAACTGTAGAAACGAAATTTTCTAATTTATGAGTAATTTGTGAGATTTTTGTAAAATCATAATTTTACAGCCAAATAATCGAAATCAAATTTCACATGTACGACTTAACCACAACAAATAATTCAAAATTGAAATGAAATAATAAAAAACATGCATCACGTATCAAAACTAAATTTTGATCACTATTAATTTATGTAAGACGCTATGATACCACTACAGGGTTTTAGATGATAAAAGCGGAATTTGGAAAACAGTGTTTCGTACATCTAATCCCAAGATCGCATACATAAATTAATACGACCAATAGAAGTATAATACCTTTTGATGCGTGAATCAGCTACTCAGATTATTGGAGGAACATGATCCCAAACGCGCCCCTCTACCCAGTTCACGCAATCATCGAACGATATTCTCTAAGCTTTGTCTCTTATAACTCCGGGAGACAGTCTCACGTTTTTGCTCTTGAGGAGGCTGTGTGTTTTACATCGTGTGATTAGGGTCATAGGATAGAGTAGAAACTCTGTTAGTTATTATACTAATTGCTGCAGTTTATATATAATCTGAGTATATACAATACAGTAAATAAGCTAATCACTTAGTAAAAACTCTAAGCCCAATAATAACTGATAACCCATCAAATATTATTGACTTAGACCTGGTTCGAGACTTTAGGCGTGTAACCCTGTAGGACACGGTAATAATTAGTAGC
Organism: Spergularia azorica; assembly: GCA_038382645.1. Classification (NCBI taxonomy): domain Eukaryota; kingdom Viridiplantae; phylum Streptophyta; class Magnoliopsida; order Caryophyllales; family Caryophyllaceae; genus Spergularia; species Spergularia azorica. The sequence continues at coordinate 19,742 of JBBYHQ010302860.1, read as the reverse complement.
CGACTTAATCATTAAGCCAATAGACTTTAGTTGGTTTCTAGCAAAACACTACGACCTCCTAATGTTATCGAATATAATATCCTTGTCATATATCCTCGTTATTATTGGAATGACACTACTTGATTGAATGACACGATCTTTCGTATCTATACTATACCTTTAATAGCCTAATATCACGGATGATGTGGCGTAATATTAGAGCATTTGCAAAAAATTGAGGACTAAAAGAGGGAGCATTGTGCTCCGCTCTATACCCGTGCAGCACGCTAAAGACAAAGGATGGGAGGGGCAATTGAGGAAAATCAAGCACAGAATGCAAATGAAGTGAGAAAGGGCTTCTAAGCAAAAAAAAAAAAATTAAATAAAAAATTAAACACCCCCCCCCCGCTCTTTTCTCTCTTCTCTTGCTCGACACCTCCCACATTCATGTTGAAAATTGTAGCGCGCTTCTGGGCTCCTTCTCTCTCCTCTTAATCAGATGTCAGTTCGATCTTCTCCTACATGTAACAACCCTAAATTTTCGTTTGAATAAATATAGAAACAATTTAGAATTATTACGCCGCAATTGACTACCGAGTCAATTGTTAGGCTATAGAATCAACTACAATAATCCAAATGCAAGATAAACCAGCGGAAGTCTTTAAATGTCGAAATACAGTTCTCAAAACCAAATCCAAAATACATGATCTAAATGAAAATTTAAATTCGATAAGTGTTTATGAAACCCTAGCATGCAAACGACATCTCTAGCAAGCAACCACATCATCAAGATTTGTCAACTATGCCATCGAAGAATGACATATGTCCCAGAACATGGTAGGGAGCGAACCAGAAAGCAGAAAGTCAGCACAAGTTGAGTAAGAAAATCAAAATTATATATAACAACAAATAAGATATGTGCCTTGAGGCGCCTAGCTAACAAAGAACGAATTAAAGTTATCTCTGTGGAATTCACTAACGAGAGTGTATGTAAACACAAAGCAAGTATCAACGATAGATACATTAAGCTGTACAAGCATAAGAATATTTCAGTCAATTGTTTAATATATTTGGCTAGGGTCCTACCCCTCAGCCACCACAATATCGAACTTAGTCAAGCTAGAGTTGTAAGTATAACCCCTAATAACCCCGAGTGTGCACTCCCCTCGCAAGACATGCCGGTAGGACGAGATCCCATTTAGGAGGAAGACTATTAGGAAGCCGGTAGGTAATCCGACCTATAAAGTACCTTGATCAGAGGTAAATAAAACGATGATCGGTCAAGCCGCGACATCGTACTCTAGGTGGTATCATAACATAATTTTCATTATTTCAACCCTTTAAAATGTTCATTATTTGAATATATATTATTTGACGACTTGATCTACAATTGACCAAGTTGAATACTACGAATTCAAACAAATAAAACAAACAAGCGAGATAGCGAACCAAGAGGCTCACTCGGCCGAATGGCCGAGTGGTCGAGAGTGACCGAGGGCGAGTCCTTAGGCCACGGCAAGGCCGAGACGGCCGAGAACAGTGGAAGCCGAGGGGCTGGTGGGAGAAGCCGTAAGGCTTTACTAAGCATTTCAAACGCTCCAAGCGCAACAATAAGCGAAGGTAGTTCAAACAAGGGTGATATAGGTGCATATTGAATAGCAGATAATGAAACACAAGTTTAGGGAATTGATACAACAAATAGAGTATGACGATTCATGCGATTTAGGAGTGAGATCAACGTTCTTACCTTACTTGCACAAACACAAAGTTGAATCAAGTCTAGAAAGGTATCTTCTCGAACACACACCCTAAAACACAAATAGCAAGATCGAATCACTTAACTACTCTACTAATTCGATTATCACGTTATAAACAATCTACCAACCAACTTAATACCACAATCAATCAACGATTCCTCGAACACTTAACCAACATTAAAGGTACATAGGTTTAGTAATTACAACTCATGATTTCGTCATCCAAAACGTTATCCAAATCACACCAAATTTGCACCACACCACCACAAACATACTAAGAGAAACTTCCCATCATTTAATCACCAACTAAAACATCCAAAACAAGCCAAAATAAGATCTGGACAGAAGGTATTTTCATCACTCAAAACACCTGATGGAAATTCGATTGCCATTGGTGATAAACGATTCATAGAATAAAACATGACAGAATTTCAGAGCAAATGACTGTTGTGTTTTTGTTGTTTTTTGTGAAAATGGAAATTGCAGAAAATTGAAAATGGGATATGATATTGAAAACCAAAGCTCAATGGGATGAACTTTAGCAAACAATAAATGATCTAATGGTTATGAACTACAGAGACACCATTCATAAACACATAGACCCTACAAGGAGAACTTGACCACCACAAATGCTCCTAGAGGCACTTGCTACTGTTTTGACATCCAAAGAAGAAGAGAAAGCTCTCAACTGATTTTTCATATAACATAATCTGATTTTTACAATGGTTATGAGGTCCTATTTATATGGTCTAAACTAAGCTAAAACCAGATACAATAATGTTAAGGAAACTAATACAATAATCTAAGAATAATAAATAAAGAAATCTAAGTAACAATACTCATTCTAGTTGTAGGTCTGTTGGAAAGCTTCTCACGTCAGATTCATGGACTGCAAAGTTCTTGATACTTGGTGCCTTTATTTTCAGCCTTTTCCTTCCTCATTCAAGCTGATTTGCTTACTTGATAATATAGGATATTTGATTCTGATTTGGGCTGCTATGTAGGACGTGTAAGTTGTGCTGAAAATAGCTGCTACTTGTTTCTACTTTTGCTGCTATTTATAATATAAAAGTGGAGAGTGGACATAGTATTATAAGCCTCTTTGTGGCTGGTACTTTTTTCAATAGAGCTGCTAGCTTAATTATTTACTTGAGATAATCTTGCAAGTTGATCAATAATTGTAGGCTGCCACTTGATTATTTTCTATAATCCTTTTCTTTGCATTTGTGAGTTAATTGCTGATCATGGTGATAACAAGTCTTCGAAAATCTCGTTTCACTTGCCTGCTCAATTTTGAACTCGGATTATGCTAAACATGATCCCATGATCCCTGCATCAACACCACAAAACGTTCCCAAATTAAAATCATAGGATACTCAACTCATAATAAACCACCCCTCCAAATTTCATGCAAAACCACCCATAAAATTGTCATCAACCAAGCATAAACCCTAGTTACAAAAACCCTAAATTATCATTCAATATTTCACGCATCAAAACCACCATAATTAGAATTAGAACCATAAAAACGACAATCCCACAATGACAATCATGTTTTAATCCACAATTAAACATGGAATTGAAAAGCCCTAATTATAAACATCAAGAAAGAGGGACATAATTCTTACAACTCTTGATATAAAATCAAGAGAGGGAGCAAGGTAGCGCTGCGGTGGTTGGGCGGCGGTGTAGGGCGGCCGTGTGAGTGGTTCACGATGGTGGTTCGCGGCGCTCTTTCTCCTTCTTCTCCTCTTCTCTTCTCTTTTCTTCTCTTCTCTTTTCTCTGCTTCTCTTCTCGCGTACGTACAATGAGGGAGGGTTTGATGTGTTTGTTTATTTATTGTAATAGTAATAAGGCGAGGGATTTTAGTAAGGGTATTTTGGTAATTTTGCCAAAAAGTTGCCCAATTAGGAAAACGACCCAAAAAGGAAAGTACTCTTAAACTTCCCAAAATAGAAATTAGTAACCTCAAAATGAACATCTCCCGACAATCTTACCAATCTAAAAGTCCCAAAATTGTGAGGTGTTATAGTCTTCCCTCCTTAAAACAAAGATTCGTCCTGAATCTTTAAACCCATTCCTCCAAAGTTTCGCTCTACACTAGTAACGTTGATCACAAGATAGGATAAAGATTTTGAAATGTTAACACAAGAACATGCCCATGGCATAGACAAAAGGTTTTTGAATGAGAATTGGAGTAAGTTGTGGCAAAGCACACAAAGCACCACACAACAATTTACATAAAAGCAATAAGAAATCACATCAATCACATCACACAAGAGTCTGAGCGAGGGAAAGCAAGGTGTGCGAGGCTCTCGTCCCCCTTAAAGTAAAGGTTCGTCCCGAACCGAAAGTACCTTAGTCAAACAGGTGAGGGTACTTCTTACGCATAACTGACTCCACTTCCCATGTTGCTTCCTCAACGTTGTTATTGCACCATAAAACTTGGACCATATGTGTCTCAGCTCGTCTAGTTTTGCGCACCTTGGTGTCCAAGATCTTCAATGGTGCTTCCTCATACGTCATAGTTTCATCCAACTCGATAGTTTTCGGGTTCAGCACATGAGATGGGTCACTGACATAGCGTCTGAGTTGAGAAACATGGAACACATTATGGACCTTATCGAGGTTCGCAGGAAAGTCTAACTTATAAGCGACTTCACCAATTCGCTTGGTCACCTTATAGGGTCCAATGAACTTTGGGCTCAGTTTTCATTTCTTCCCAAATCTCATTACACGTAGGTGACACTCGTAAAAGTACCATGTCGCCCTCATTAAACTCTATATGACTGCGAGTTTTGTCGGCATAGCTCTTTTGTCTATCCTGTGCAGCCTTGAGTCTTTCCTGAATCAATTTGACTTGGTCTGTCATCTCCTGGATGTAGTCTAGACCTAAGACCATAATTTCACTTATGTCGTTCCAACAGATTGGACTTCTGCACTTTATGCCATACAAAGCCTCATATGGGGCCATCTTTATTGAGGCTTGGTAGCTATTGTTGTAGGAGAACTCTATCAAATCCAACTTATCCTCCCAACCGCCCTGGTACTGTAAGGCACATGCCCTAAGCATATCTTCCAAGGTCAGATTTGTTCTCTCTGTTTAACCATATGTCGCTGGGTGGAACGCAATACTCATAAGAAGTCTCGTCCCCAAGACTTCTTGTAACTTCTTCCAGAATCGGGAGACAAAGCGCGCATCACGGTCAGATACAATCTCTTTTGGTGTACCGTGAAGTCTCAACACACGGTGTATGTAAGCATCAGTGAACTGTTTCTTCTTCCACGTGTCTTTCATGGGTACAAAATGTGCGCATTTCGTTAGTCTATCCACAATTACCCAAATCATGTTATTCCCCTTGGGTGTTCTAGGTAACCCTGCAATGAAATCCATGGACATGAAACTCTATTTCCATTCCAGTACAGGTAGGGATTGTAATTTGCCTTGAGATCTCTTGTGCTCACTCCTAACCTTTGGACAAACCAAAAGCCTATATACAAAGTCAGCCACATCCTTTTTCATTCCAGACCACCAAACACCTTCCTCAAATCTTGGTACATATTATCACCTCCTGGGTGTACCGAATATTTGCTAGCACAAGCCTCGGTTAGGATCTTGTCCCTCAATGTAGTGTCATCAGGTATGCAGACTCGTTCCTGAAATCGAATAATTCCATCTTCACACTTTTTGAATAATTCAGGCTCATTTGTCACCTTATCCATTATTGTCTTATCAGTCACCTGTAACTCCTTAATTTCACTCAAGATATCATTCTCAATGGCGGTTGTTCCTGGAGTCACTCCTAGTTCAGTCAACTGGACTCCGAAATTAAGAAACTCGTCTCTTAGTTTCTCTCTTTGAACAACTAATTGGACCGAATGTAGAGACTTCCAGCTCAGCGCGTCAGCTACAACATTGGCTTTTCCTTCTTGATATTGTATTTCCATGTCGTAGTCCTTGATCAACTCCAACCATCTTCTTTGTCGTATATTTAATTTCTTTTGGGTGAATATATACTTCAAACTCTTATGGTCAGAGAAGATCTTGAATGTGACCCCAAACAAGTAGTGTCTCCACAATTTCAACGCAAAAATCACTGCTGCTAGCTCCAAATCGTGGGTCGGGTAGTTTTCCTCATAACTTTTGAGCTGCCTAGACGCATAGGCAATCACTCGTCTGTTCAGCATTACACTACAAGAAAGCAGGTAAATAGAGACGGAATTTTGTGAAGGAAATCCGTCTCAAACTGCAATTAGAGACGGATTAGAGACGAAATATGATCCGTCTCTAAACAGCTCGTCTCAAATTTATTAGAGACGGATTGTAATATCCGTCTCAAATTTGAGACGGAATACAATCAGTCTCTAAGATTCGAACCCACGCCTTTGTGCAAATGCACATGCTCTTCCATTTTGAGCTAATAGCCTCTAAAGAAAACAATTTGAACAATGTTCGGAATGTTTAGAAAGCACCTCTTCACTTAGAATGCTTCGGCAAGCTAAGTAGTCAAGCACATATATAAACACTGACACACCGAATTGACAATTTCACATTATGTTTGCAACATGAATTATCATGTTGAGGCCAAATAGACAAAGATGGCAGAGCATAAGAGTGGTTCGAACTTGGGAGACCCAACCATAACACACAAAACTCTAAAGCTGTGAAACTCCACAAAGGCACTAACACAACATCTGCTAATGAAATTTAGACTAAGGCATAACAATATAAATTCAATTTACTCTACAAACTGTATATCTGCACATCAAAAATATGTTGGCTCGTAAATTTTAACAAAGTCTGCAAAATATTAGCTAAGTCAGACATACCTCTCGAAACCAAAGTTGCTTTGCATCTATAGCAGCTAAGGGATAAATTTATAGCTTTTTTTTTTGTGTGTGAATCCACCTAGTCGCTGGTTCTTCAGCCATTCCATGAGCTCTCTTGTTCCAACCATTTTATCCCATCTAGCATAAGAAGCAAATTGAAATCGCATATCGACCATCATAGTGCAGAAACATGAGACAAAGGCAGTATAACAAAAATTTGCAACTGTCAATCAAAGAGAAATCATCTATCAAAAACTTAACAGGACAGAACGTAATAGCGGTAAACATGAGTGTATATGTTCCGCAACATATCAGTTGTAATCGGTAGAACACTAACTAAATTATGATGACAAGCACATTCCCTGTGTTTCCTGTCAGTTGCCAATGAACTTATGAGGCTTACAACATCACACGATCTTTCTATCTAAACTATCTAGTTCTTGAAACAAACATATCATCCTCGGCACTTCAAGATAAACTGTTTTAACTGTTTCATGTACTTCTCATTATTAAGAAATGATACAGTCACTTCTAAAGTTAAAGCACAAGACTCACTTTCTCATACACTTGAAATTTACAGCAAGCTTTCGAAATGTAAGTATTTCCCAATATTTAAGGCACTAATCCTATAGTCGCTTGAACATAAAACATGTGCAATTTGCAGATTACGACTTAAATGCAATGAAAAGAGCAGCAAATATATCATTGTTCAAGTATCTTAAGCAATTGTTTGAAATGCTTAGTGAATGATAATGCTCACCTGCAGCACAACAACCCTATATTAGACCGCTCAGGTGAGGTGGGGTTCTTGTGATACGCTAGCTTATATGAACTCAATCAACTAAAGACTGATAAAAGTCTCTTAATTTTGATGATGCAAATCAGAGATAATATACACTCACATTATTCTCATACTCTCATGTGTCAAAACTTTGGCCAAATTCGACGATATAAGGGCATGATTGAAAACAAAGAATACAATCTGCATCTTCATGAAACCGAAACCAACAATCTAAAGTAAATAATCAAGTCACTCTAACATGCCAAATGTGTACTAATTGATAAAATTATGAGCATAGATATAAGTAGTTAAGCAATAACATATAGACCTTGTTCAAATGTTTCCTAGCATGTGACCTAGGACACCGACTCAATTGACAGAGAATAATCAGACAAGTACTATGATCAACAAAACCTAATTGACTGGCATTGATGATGCAACTAACAATTCTAGTACCACCATCATCTTTATTTATGTAGCTTCTGCTAGCCATTGCTTTTGATCAGTCTCACTGGTCTATAATTACAGCGCCACTGATCAATCAACAATATCATATATATTCACGGGCACTAAATCAGGAAAAACAAATGGTGTGAAAAGGTAAAGGGCCAGATTGCACAAATGAACCTTAAGGAATTCAATTGCATAACCGAGTAAAGTCGTGGATCAAAATTTGACACTGCGTCTGAATCCAACCCATCAACCCAAAGTCACTCCCAAGTTTCAGTCTAATCCCCCAAATGATATTTATCAGTGTTGAACAACTAATGAACATTTGACAAACCCAGAGGAATTTATCTTACCGTTTTACACGAGTAATATTAGAAACAAAAAACTCATAAAAACTAGAAATCTCATGTAACAAAACAACAATTAAAGCTTAATAATTTATCAATTAATGACTTTTAATTAAGGAATTATGTCATACTTTTTCTACTGTTTCTCTGCCTCCCTCCTCATTTCTCTGTCCTCCACCATTCTTTGTAAAACAGAAATTATAACAAATTCTGACAAAAACCCAAAAAAGACCGCATCTTTCCTACCAAATAAACCCTAATTGTAACATTCAACCTTCAGATTAAACAATTTCAAATTACCGAGCAAATCTTCAGATACACACACCAAATTCATAAAACAAATATAAAAAGCCTTCAATAAGAAAGATATACTAATACCAAAATCACAGTAACAAGATCCAAAATAAATCATTTCGAGACCTAATTAATCACAAAGTTATCAACTTTAACAAAAAGCAGAAAACCCCATTTCAGAGAACATAAATTCGAACAAAATGATGATGAAATCAGATCCAAAGGAATTAATCAGCAATTAACATACAACATAACATAATCCATGGAGAAATCGAAGAGAGAGGAGAGAGAAAGTTTGATCCAAGTAAATGTAAAATCCAAGTAATGAAATCACAACGAAAAAAAAGTTAAAACCCCAAAACATAAAAAGCACACAAAGAAACCCAGGAAAAAAAAATCAAAACCCTAAAACATAATAAATCACAGATTGATACAAATGAAACGAAAAATAGGGGAGAGAGAAGAGAAAAAACCTGCGGCGGCAACGGTGCGACGATTGAACTGGACTGCTGCGATTCGAATTCAAAATCGAAATCCCTCGTTCTTCTTCTTCATCTAATTATTATTGATCCAATAGCCTCCTCAAGTTCAAGGGCCCACGTCAACGAAGATCCTAGTTTCCTTCTCTAAGGAGGAATCCCCTGGTAGGCTCGCCTACACGACAGACTCTGGAGCTGGTAAAAGGAGGGGTGTGACTTGATTCTCGATGTCTCCCATGGCAGATCTGAGATCGGAACCGAAGGAGAGAGAAAATCAGTGTTTCTGAAGGAGAGAGGAGAGTTGATTAGTTGGAAGAGAGTGAGAAACGGTGAGGAAAGAGAGATAGGGTGTGACTGAGAGTGAGAGAGATAAAGGGATCGGGTGAGAGTGAGAGAAAACCCAAAATCGAGAGATAAGGAAATAAAGTAGAGGAGGATATATCCGTCTCTAAGTTGGGAATTTGAGATGGAATGGTAAATCCGTCTCAGATTTGAGATGGAGTTGTACATTCGTCTCTAATTAGAGACGTAATTATGACGTCCGTCTCTGATTAAAATTTGAGACGAAAGACAACTTTTTCATCTCTAATCTAGAGACGGAATTATAAAATCCGTCCCTATATGGAGAATTTCTTGTAGTGTTAGGACACAACCCAAACCATTCTTCGAATCATTAGTGTACACCTAGCGGGGAAAAGATAAAGGACTACGACATGTACTGACCCCACAGACCAACACGGGTCCTTCCGTGGCACTTTGACCTCACTCGTGCGCACCCTGGGAAACTTCCCAGGAGGTCACCGATCCTGAAATTACTCTCAGTCAAGCGCGCTTAACTGTGCAGTTTTTATCAGATGAGATTCCTAAAAGGAAAGTCGACTTTGTTAATATGAGTAACAGTGTCAATCCTTTTAAGCACCTCATATGAGCCCTTAATCTCTTTGAAATTTCCTCTGAAATCTCGGGTATTACACTCACCCCCTCTTAAGACCGCAACGTCCTCGTTGCGCCTGACAACCAACCATAGTCCAACTCCAGGATCTTTCCCCCGCTAGGCTGCTGACCTGGCCACTCCTGACCACATGATCAACATGCGGTCGTAGGGTTGCTCTGATACCATTTGTAAAATTTTGACTCATTACCTAAGTCGGAAGTAGTGACGTATGGCAGCTTGGCAGGCTGTAGACTGACCCCAAAGACCAACACGGGTCTTTCCGACTTAGGCGATGAGTCGAGGTGTTGCACTACAACTCTTCGCTCAATTCATCCCAGTCCTTCTCCCTCACTTAAAATTCAATCCCTTCCCTTTATCTACAAGATAAAAAGTTGCTCCAGTTAAGGTATTTAATTTAATTTGTCTTTCTAGTTGTCAAATTCGAATATGTATTGAGATGTAATTATCTTCATGATTCATAGTTTAGTTTGGCATGTAGTTACTCCTTAATTGATTTGGGGATATTTAGGGAGTGTATCAAATAGGGTTTGATTTGTTGATTTTGGGACTGTATCAATTAGGGTTTGATTTGGGGATTTTTAGGGAGTGTATCATTTAGGGTTTGATTTGTTGATTTTGGCACTTTATTAATTAGGGTTTAATTAGGAACCCCTTTTAATGAAATTGCATACTCCAAATTGCCTATGTTGTTCTTATTGGCACATCTCTGCTTAGCTTGCATTGAAAATAAGGAATGCTGCTTTATTTTTGTGATACACGATGTACCTACTCTTAGCTAAGGTTTTTTCGTGGTCGTTCAATTGGGTTATGATATCTAAAATTACCTGATAGGAACTATAAAGTTTATGTTCTGTTGTTGTGTAACTTTATGTTACTATGTCTGGCGTCAGTGTTGGCGCGTTCGGCGATGCTAAGAAAAGGCCAAAGTTTAGTTTGATATGGTTAGGTAGAGGAAGTGTCAAAGGGACATAGGTGAGCATAAGATGTGAGTAATTTTGAAATTTGTGATGGGGTTTGGAAGTGTTGTATCATTGTGGAATTGATTTGTCAATTTGAAACAACAATATATATCATTGTGGAATTGGTTTGTCATTTTTAATGTGAAATGACGTCCTTGTATATGGCATTGTTGGCTGTCTATTGATTGTGGCAGCTCTTAAGGGATTGAATTACGGAATTTCAGTTTTCTTCTTCTCCTTCTCCCGGTACCATTTATATTATTCAGAGTTAATTTGACCAAAATTAGCTGAATTTGGAAATGTTGTTTATCAAATGTTGTTGGTAGTTGGTGGCATGGACATTGAAGAGGGTGATAAATGGATTGTAGATGAAGACCTTGTCAATGAGGTTTAGAAATTGAAGGTAAGTTATTTACTTTTTAAATTTTTTATTTTTATTTTTTATAATTAAATTTTTATTTTTATTTGTTACGGCACATCATCAGTTGATGCCATTATTTGAACCTACTTTTTAGGTTTTAGAGGTCGTCATTAACACGCATGATAGTACATATATGTGTTGTATTACCTATAGATGTGGGTAAATGTTCATTTTGATAAATTGTTGGTTAGTGTATGTGATTGTTGTTATTAGGATTAGTTAATGTGATTTGAAATAGTATTGAATTGGATCATGTGATTTGAATTAGTATGGAACCTTTGCTTATGTCGCTTGATTTACTTATGTTATTGCATAATTGAAATGTGATATTTGACATTAATGGTGATTTGGATGCATTGGATAGTGGTGGTAAGGATGTTGAAAATGATTTAATCAAACTTTTTACACGGGGAAGAATGTAGTGTTGATGTAGATGATGTTATCCCTCCAATTATAAATTTCCTAACACCTAAGAACTCCTCTTCCGTTGTACCTTTTATGAGCATGGTGTTCCCAAGTTTTGAAGAATTAGAAGTTTATCTCATCGCATACGCTAAATCACAAGGTTTTGGTGTTGTGCGAGGTAATAGTGCTTATAAGTGTAAAGGTGATAATAAGGTGAAAAGGTGTCAAACATGGAAATGTGAGCGTAATGGTGTTGGGAGACCCTATAGGAAGAAAGTTAGTGATGTTGAGGGTGAATGTTTTGAATTGCCCTTTGTGCCTCATTTAACCAAAAAGTGTGGTTGTCATGTGCAATTGTATGCAACTTTACAATCCAATGGCAAATGGGTCGTGAAGCAATTGGAGTTAGCACACGAAAATCACAACCCTACCCCTATTAATTCCAAAAATATTGTTGCTTTTTGCAAATTGAACTTTCATCCACACCTAAGGAGAAGGATTCAAGTCAGTTTGAAAGTTGCTCTTACCATTCGTAAAATCCTTGATTGGTATTCTCTTGAGAGATGTGGGAATGCGGAATTAACTGATAGAGATGTGAGTAATGTTATCGATCAAGAGAGAAGAAAGAAAATGAGTGAAGTGGATAGTAATGCAATGTGGCATTACTTTATGAAGATGTATGTCGTAATAATAAAAAATTTCATGCATTTAGACTTGATGAGGATGGTGTGTTGAAAGATGCATTGTGGATAGATGCGAGATCTCGTGCAGCATATGAGGAGTATGGTGATGTTGTTTGTTATGGATCCACACATTTTACAAACGACTATGATTTCCCGTTTGCTAATTTTGTTGGTGTTAACCATCATGGGCAAACCATCTTGTTATGATGTGCATTAATTAGATATGAGACTATTGAAAGTTACGAATGGGTGTTTAAGACAGGGTTGGATGCAATGGCTGGTATTGCTCCTCAAGGCATACTCACAAACCAGGAACAAGCAATGAGAAGAGCATTGGGAGCACAATGCCCCAAACATGGCATAGGTGGTGCTTATGGCACATAATGAAGAAATGGGCTTCTAAGTTGGGGATGCTTACTGATTTTCCTACATTTGGGCCAATGCTTAAAAGTGTTATATACGATTCAAATGATGATAAGGAGTTTGAGAATAGGTGGCTTACAATTGTCCATGACTACAATTTTGGTAGTGTGGATTGGCTTACTGGGTTGTTTGAAGAGAGGGCTATGTGGGTTCCTGCAATTACAAAGCACCTGTTTTGGGCGGGTATGAGATCAACACAACGTATTGAGAGTATTCATTCGTTCTTTGATGGATTTGTGCACAAGAATACTAGGTTTTGTGAGTTTGCGGAAGGTTATTGTTTTGGTATGGAGACTAGATGCGGTGCTAAAAAAGATCTTGATGATCATTGCAATGTTTTTACGCGATCCTTAAACCCCAATGCTTTGGCTGGTGAAAAGTTTTTCCAACATATATACACGTGATAAAGAGTTTATTTAGATTCAGATTGAATGTTAGCGAGTTTCCTTGTTATGTGGTGATGTCAAGAGATTTGATGAAATTAATGTGGCATTTGAACCTATTGTCATGTCCGCCATGGTGAGCGAAAAAGCTACTACCCTTGTCCTCAAAACCATAAAAGACTTGCAACATTTAGTGTCTGCTGTTTTGGGTGATGAAGAACATGATTGTCCCGTAAATGGTTTAAATCCGGTTTGTGATGAGTCATCAGTAGGCATTAATCACGATAGTTGTTCTCTTGTCGGAGAGCCTGCCAATGCAACGCCTTGTGTTGATTCTCCGTCGAGTCACTGTGCTACTAGCAACAACTATCAAGTTCTAACGGCTACTCGCGATGTACCGTCAATCAAAGATCCCACGCCTAGGTCCAATATGCAACGCATGCAATGTGGTGGTTATGCTCGGCGGCAGCCTATTTATGAGGCCCAGGCGTCCGCAAAGGTAAACATCATACTTCACTATCTAATTTGGTTCACTGTTACGCTTCATCCTTATACTACTATTGTGAATTAGGTTAGAGTTTCAGTGAACAATTCAGCAACCAATGCCAATATGCCTACAAATAAGGCAAAACCCAATTTAAGGACAAGAGGAAATAGATTAGGAGCTCAAAAGCGTAACAAAGGAATCGATGACACGGCAAGTTTTCAACTTAATCGAATGTTGTTGTTTTTATATATCTATCATTTCTTTCATTTAACACATATTGCTCATGTAGAATGTCCTTGCTTGCCTTGATCAAACACACTACCCTATTGTGAATGGAGTAGATGGAAAGACTTATGTTTATCTTCCAACACAAGTATGTCTTTATTTTATTTGTTTTTTTAAAACTGCTTGTTCTGTACATCAAGTTTTATTTTACCTTCTAAGAGTAATGCTTAATAATAGAAAATATAGCTTCTCCAATTATATGCTTCCAAATATATGCTCTAAAATAATGGTGGATCATTCATGCCCATGCTCTTGTCCATGCCCATGCCCTTGGGGGTGCAGCCTCAACTTTTGTTCAACAATCAATCTCATGTATCATTTGCTTCTCCAACTGATTTATCTGACCAGGTATGACTGCTTGCTTTGCCATTATATTCGAATGGCATCACATCTATCTATGCTGCCCTTTATTGTTGGTTGTTCATGTATTGTTACACTAATTTCCTTGAAATTAGTTGCTTTAATTGTTGGTCGTATTGTTAGACTAGTTGCCTTTGCCCATTACCACTACTCTTATTATAGTATATGCAGCCCTAATGGTAATAGTTTGTTGTTGAACGATATGTTCATTTGTTCAAAAACTGGAACTTAGCATCGACACGAGCTCAACACCACGGTCAGTCCCACATGCCATGTTGCCACCCATGCGGTCATAGAGTTTACAAAGTGATGTTCAACATCATCGCGGACTTGGATAAAGAGACACTTAGCCCTTTAATGTTATGTAGATATCAACAATTATGCTTAAATTTAGTATGACTTGTTTCGGTAATTAATGCACTTATGCAACTTCAATTGTATTGTCTTTCAATGAAATTGAGCTGAACAAGTATTTTTATGAAAAGGAGTTTAAGGATGACGACAAATAAGTTGCTATTTTTTGTGGAGTGGTGTTGAGTGGTGTTGAGTGGTCGACCGTTAAAGGCCCAGTAGCACCGTTAAGAAGAGTTTTGACAGTAACTGGCGGCTAGTAGTTGGTAATGCGTGACGAGTAGTCACTTGACTCTGAACTCATTATGCGTGGGGAGCAACTTTGACAGTTTTAGGCGGCTAGTGGTCGGTGACACCTTGTAACGCTTTTCGTCAATCTGAGCTAATGTAGGTAGTGTAATGTAGCTACTTGTGGCCATTTGTTACCATAATTATGTTATTATGAAGGCAATTTTAACGAGCTAATGTCACTGGAATGTAGCTCATAATGCGATTTTTTGAATTAGAGGTACAAATTTGTAGTGAAAATCAATATCTTTGAGAGGCAAGGTAAACTAGCTCATATAACCCATTTCAAAATAAACACATGGACATCATGTTAATTCAGTTGGTATTTGTGTTCAACTAACTATAAAAGTAATTTTTTTATGAGTTAATTTATGAGTAATCTTTAATTTATTTAAAAAATAAGGGAATGTAAATCTCATGCCACTATGAGAATCAGTTTTCCATATTTCTATTTATGAATCCTTATCCTAAAACTATTCACCATACTATCTACACAGTCACGCCATCTATTTCATTATGTTTTTGGGAAGATCTGATTTGTTAAATTTCCACTGAGCTCCTTATTTTTTTCTGCTATAAAGATTCGATTCTGCCATAGTGATTCGTTGCCATAAAATACGCTTATATTATTGCTACGCTCACTCCTTTTGTTACGGTATCTTTACTATGTATTTCGCTTTTGCTGAATCCACTTACTCTATAAAGTGTATGAAAATTCATACATTATATGAACCCACAACAAAGTATCCTTTTAAAAGTACTAAAACTTAGCCAATTCTATTAAACTGAAAAAATGGCTAATAGATTTCAATTTCAAGCTTCACCTTTGTTGGTGGAACATTTGTGGGCAGTTTCATACGAAAATGTTGAGATGTACATGCATTCAACAAGCTACTATGTTGAATGTGAAATTAACCAACATCTAATGATCCCTTCAGAAGCACTATGATCGTTAATTAGGGACCCTCAAGGTGATGGAGATGAGTTGGAACCTCTCAAAATGATAGGAGTAGACGATATTCTACGTAGTGGACATCTACCTCATCTAATGGACACCTGTGTTTCAAGTTTGGATTAATTGGTTGTTTGATTTATTGTATATGTGCCAATACCCAGCCCCATTTCCAGGTTCTCCTATGCATTTAATCAATGCTAAACCCGTCGTACATCTTCCACATACAATTTACCGAATACAAGAACAACCTACTTGTTATGTTGTTGCAAGCTATAGTGATGGTTTGATTGCATATCAATCCTTACCTACCATACAACGTTTAGGTGTCAATGTATCGTACACGGTTCAGGATGTTGGTTTGAGCATAAGAAACTATGTGATGGTAATTTCGCCACCATATGGTAGGGTTCAACATACTCAAGGTCTAACATTGATTTGTTGGAATTCAAGGGGTATTTGTCGGCCATCATTTGTGTCGAATATGCAGCATATTCAAGCTGTGTACGACCCCCAGGTAATTATAATACCAGGTAATTATAATTCGCTGAGTGCTTAGTTGTAGAAATATATAATTTCTTATCGTTTCTTAATTGTAGCTAAGAGGAGAGATCAGCCCTACCTAATAGCCCTAATCGGTGGATAACAAAGACGCGCGTCTAAATTCAATCCAACGAAAGCATAAAGCAATTAAACGATATCAACTAAGATTAATAAGATCTAGATACACGCGGTTTCGATTTTCAATTAATATGTTTATTCTCTCTAACCTAATACCGATGTTCAGCATAGAAATACTAGGCTAGTTGCTACTTGTGATTCAACAATCTAACAATTAGTCCTTAAATTGTGAATCTAGCAATATCATTTAACTTAGGACTAATAAGTTGTACACCTAATTAACGATAAATCAATCCATAATAGCAATAATAGCAAGAGAATAAACAATACTCAAACGAATAAAGGAATTAAAATCAAACTCACAATTGTCGATGAATAATAGCTTTGATTAATAATTCGAGAATAAAAGGTTTTAGCCTTGCATAATTCTTCAAATTACAACTTTAGGTCTTGAGAAAACTGAATTATTAAAACTACCGAAAGTTTTAAGTATAATTACGAAAAGATTACAAAACGGGATTAGTAAACCCGTTTAATACGCCGACGCAGCGTGACGACTCGTCTGTCAGAGAGACGAATCGTCTGGGCTTCGGGACGACTCGTCTGCCAGAGAGACGAGTCGTCTTAAATGCATTCTGCCTTCCTTCGCCCATAAGACGACTCGTCTGTAGTAGGGACGAGTCATCTGGTCGCCAAACTGGTTATGGCGACGTTTTTCAAACGGTCATAACTTCTTCGGTACTTGGCCTGTGAGGACGTGTGACCACTTCCTGGAAAGCTAAGATCATGAGATTTAATATGCTGCTGGTTTCACTGCAAAATTTCAAGCGGTTTGAAAGTTATGAATCTTTAAAGTTGACCTTTCGTAAATAAACTGAAATAACTTCCAAACTTGTCCAAATCTTGTCGTATCGCTCCTTGGATCATCTTTCATCGCCTCATTGTCATTCCACACAATTGCACATCAATCTTGACGCCAAAAATACATACAAAATCGCTAATTCTTATGTTAAAGCACAAATTATCAAATAATCGAATTAGCCAATAAAACGATCCAAAAGCTACCATTTTCTAGCATTAAAACCCAACATTACCCACTACTAAGTGGGTCGTATCAGCTATTCCCCTCGAACATAACGGGGCTATATTCTCAGCCACCATAGAGGTACGTTCATCATACTAACATTCGGAATTAGAACTTTCCTACAAATTATGCAATTTATATATTAACATGTCATTCTCATAATCTTTGTAGCCTACGTCGATTATTGTATTGAGTTGCTCAAGTACTCCATGCAAAAGGATATACGCTTCTTCAAACTATGCTACGTATTGTTTATTCTTCAAACTATGTTTTGTATTAGTATAAGTAATCTTTAGAAGCTGTGTATTGTTTATGTTGTGTCGAATTATAGTGTTAAGCGAGTACACCATTACCCTCCCCCATTTTCCATTTAGAGGTAAATCCAATGTATCCTCTTTCTTCTTCACAAATCCTACACTTCACCCCTACCCCTAATTTTTTAGTATATTCCCACTGAAAATGTTTATCGAAATGAATATAAGGCCAATCATCAATTCCCAACTGTCTACACTGTGTCATCAAAACATTTTAAAATTTATCAAATAATTGTTAGTCATCTATCAAATTAAATAGTATCCAAATTATGCTCCCTGAGTACAAATAAATACCTTCATCTGAAATTGAGCTTGACCAGTGTTTTCGTCTTGACGGATTCACCTTCGCTTCACCTAATGTAAAACCATTAACAACCATAAAAAATGCAAAACCTGAACACATTTATTATTTATTAATTTAAGAACAATTTTTCACCACCTGCACCAATTTCATTTGTATAGTTTGATACCATCGGGTTATAGAATATTCGATCATAAGGAATATTTATATAGTAATACAAATCTGTTAAAATAATCATATGAGGCTACTACTTTTATCATATCTGAATCTTACCTTATTGTAGGTATGTCTTATAAGTTACATACTATTTATACTATCTTTTCTTTACAGCTATGATTGTATTTTATAATCAGTTAGTGATTGTGTATGAAGGTATGCACTATTGCATCTACCACTTACATAACTGATGCAACCCACTTTAGAGTGGGTTTAGAAGCTTTTATATTGGTTTTTCATGCCATTTTCGGAACATTTGTGGCATTATTCTATTGATTATATTTTTGAGCTTATTTGAAGAATATATGCAACGAACAAATGTACGAAGTTTAGCTGCCAGACGACTCGTCAAACTGAGGACGAGTTGTCCAGACAAGTCGTCCTGAACCAGACGACTTCCAGACGACTCCAGCAGGAACTTCAGCAAAAAGTGAGAAAAGGTGAAGACGACTCATCCCTCATCAGACGAGTCGTCCCGATCCGGACGACTCGTCCGCTGCTGTGTCGGGTTATTAGATGGGTTTCCTTAATCCGTTTTGTAATCTTTTACTATTTAAACCTAAGTTACGTCTTATATTCAGTTTTCAAGACCAAAGTTGTACTATTTTCAAGATTATGCAAGGCTAAAGACCTATTTCTCGTATTTATTAATTGAAGCTACAAATTCATCCGGACAATTGTGAGTTCTAACTATTTCAATTATTGTTGAGTATTATTATTCTCTTTGTTTTAATTGCATATTGATTGATTTATTATTAATTAGGTGTAGAACTAATTAGCCCTAGGTTGAATCATATTGCTAGAATCATTAATCAAAGGACTAATTGTTTGTTTAATTGATTCACTAGTAGAAAATAAACCTTAATTCCGTGCTGATCATAGATCTAGGATTTAGGAGAGAATTGATATATTGATTGACGATCGAAACCGCGTGTGTCTAGATCTTATCTATCCTAGTTGTTATCATTCGATTGCTTATTGCTTACGTTGAATTGAATTTAGGCGCGCGTCTTTGTTATTCATTGATTAGGGCTAGTTGGTAGGGTTGAACTCTCTTACTAGCTATTAATTAGAAACGATCGAAAACTCCGTTTTCACAACTAGGTGCTCAACATAGTTGATTTAAGTGAGGACAATGATCAATTGGATTAACTGTAGTGGATATTAATCGTCCGAGACTTTTCCCTTAATTGAATTGCAAATTACCTCTTTTCGTTTGATTGTAATCATTTACAATCACAAAACCCCCTGGTGAGAGAATATTGTCGTGATATCCACCAAATAACCCTACTATCTAACTAATGTAGCTAGGGAAGTCAGGATCGTATCCACGAGG
>JBBYHQ010302850.1:0-18987 GCA_038382645.1 Spergularia azorica | reverse complement strand
TTTGTTATTAAGTTTGTAAGGCTATATAAGAGCCAAGTTATTATGAGATTAAATTGAGAAAGTGTTAGCTGAAAATATTTCTCCATGTTTACTCTCATCCCCTCTAAAAATTCAACAGTGTCGTATTGGCCTCGACGTATAACATTCCCATATTATTGCATACGATCTCAAGATGGTTATTTTTCGCGTTACAACGTAACCTTCCTGCCAGTGGATAAAAGGGTACCAAAACTTTGCTTAGAGACGATTTTAACACATTTGTGTCAAATAATTTGGACTGATTATTATACACATTTTTATTAGTATAGACGTAAAGAAGAGGAGTGTGGGAATAAGGTAAGCGTAAGATAGTATCTAGGGAAGGAAGCGTTATGGTGTGGTTGGGTGTATCCGAAGCTGGGTACACCGTAGTAAATTCATTATTGCTAGACATTATTTTGATATGATGTTTTTTCTTCGATTTCTTCTGTTTTTAAAGGAGATGATTTCGATGAAGAAGAGGATGAATGATTGAAGAGGTGGGGTGCAAAACTGCAACATATATGTGGTTCTGAGTTCTAACACAATGATAATGTTAGGTACATGAACATATTACGGAACTATTTGATGATAAGGTGTCATCGGGTGATACTAAGGTTTAAAAGGTTTTGTCCAGAACCATTTTTAGAGGACTTATCGTGCGATTTTTCGCAAATAAAACTCCCTCTATCTGTTAAGGTTCTTTTATGTTCGGTTTGAAATTCGCTCACTTCATTCCAAATGTAATTGAATCTAAGAAAACGGAAAGAGTCTGAATAAGTTATGAGTACGGTGGTACTAAGGTTTGAAATTGTCCGTGTCCAAGACATTACTCGTATTTCGTTTTAAGGTTCGGGATGAATCAAATTTCGGATTCAACTTCATTTGTTTCTGGACTAGACAACATGAAAAACGAGATAGGGATAACAGTTTTGTTTTGGTGTGATCGAGCATAGTAGGCTTCGCAAGTCCTGTCCACTTCTGGAAATGACATGTACTCAAATGATTATACTACTAGCAACAATGAGACTTGCGAAACACACTTTAGAAGAATTAATGCGTGTATTATAATTTATAGATCTTTCAAGAATAAACAGGATACACAACGGGATACCAGTAGAACAATGTCTTACAATCTCTAGTTCTAAATGAACTTACCATGTCCTAGGACCAGCCGAATTACACAATTTTGTATAAGCTAGACTTCTGTATGCCATTTCTGCATGCCGAGAACTCAGCTCTCACTACATTTACACCGAGAACTAATAATGTACAGACACGACTGTGAGGGAGTGCGGAAAATTCCTTCAGATTTGACTTGGATCGATCCTCTGCACCATCAAAGCTGTAAATATACCTCCATGGAACACAATCGATGTGCTGTAGAGCCCCTGCACGGCTGCAACATGCATAGGAATTGAATGACGCACTTGAGCACACGGCTCCTTCACCCTGTTCTGCAGTAGACACCGCAAGGTTTGAATCTTTGAAAGCAAGACTATGAACATCATCTCCTAATTCGAGTCACAATGTACCGTCCTTTCTCAAGGTCATATATGGTTTTGAAGTATGGTTTCCTCCAATGAGAGATATAACACCCCATACAGAACAACAAAACAGCAGCACCGACAAGCAGATACAGTTTCGTATAGTCATCACCAAATAACAAGGGAACCCATCTATGATTTTCAGCAGCAGCAGCGTCTGTTGTTTGTAGAATGAAAGCACCCAATGCCCAATCAAGAGGGATGTTCTCCACCTGGTTGGTGCATCCAATCCTATACAAGATGTTCCCACATTTAGGAAAGGAGCATGCAATTACAAACTACAGGAGCCCAACCCCTAAACAATATCGCGCTTCATGCAAACTCAAAAAAACAACATTTAACTTTGAACACAGAGGTTTTAACCAGACACAGGGACTTGGGTACGAGGTTGGGGAGTCTACCTACCACAGTCGCTACAGAGGTTCACAAATGATTGAAATATCCGGCCAGAAACAAAGTTACCTTCCATCATCCAGGGCAATGCCAAGGCTATCATGTAGAAGCGCCACAATATAAGCCGACGAAAAGCAGTAATTTAAGAGATCTTCCTCTTCATGTGATGAGTGTTTCTTTCTAATATTTGTCCAATCATCTTCACAAAATTGTTGACCAGCCATCATCAGATCGGAGAGAAGTGACTTCGGAGTCAGGCCAAAAAACTGAAAAAGTATGGCAATACAGTAAGTGTTAGTTTCATGTTGCAAATCTGTCATGACGACAGTCATCTACCCATCGTGGACAAAGAACAAACCTGTGAGGTGTGGTAAAAATTTTCAGTTGCCAGGAATCTTCCTTTCAACTTAGGCAAAAATGTAGCTCCCAAACTGCAGTGATGATACATGCAACCCTCTGGAATAAATTTAACTTAGTTTAGGCAAATTCTCCAGTTAAAGAACGAGGAGATATATGGAAAGGAGTTATTACCTTTGCCTCTTTGTAACAGTGTCAAGGCAGCAGCTCTGCACTCCGAGAAGTTACCGGTAGCATGAAAAGTAGATGAATATTTAGAGGCCAAAGAATCAGAAGCTAAATTAAGTAAGTTGGCGTTCTGCGCATATCCCTTGGGGGTACAGGGGTCAACGATTAATTCCTTAATAGATATCGTAGCTGTTCAAAGAGAAGGGAGAAAAAAATGTCACAACACACACAGGAAAAGAAAGCAAAACCCCTAGATATGTGTTCACAGCATCAGCTGCCTAATTCATTGAAGCTAAAACTCAAAGGATAAGAACACAGTATGCTGTATGCATAAAGATCATGTGCTATTCTATTCAAGGAATCACGTGTAGAATAAAGATGAAGCTACAAATCAACTACGGAGTATTTGACCGTAAGACAAAACGTTTAGTTAGCCATCAGTCAATTATGATAAGGTGAGCAATATAAAGCAACAAATTGATTTATTTTTTATTCATCTCAGAAAAACTAATGGCCAATTAGAAATAACCATAATTGTATTAAACGGCTGAACAAATCTCAAATAGAAATTACAACTTGAGTAAAAATCACTTACACAATTTCGCGCCGTTTGAAGCAAGCAAGCCCTTAAGAGCATCAAAAGCCACATTCTGCAACAGACAAAAATTGTGAGAGACAGCAAAGAACTCACTTCACTGTTAACTGTTCCTAGGTCCATCATTGATTCGAAAGTAAAAAATATACCTTCCTAAAACATATGTACACGAAACAAGAGTTGGCGACTGATATAAGCTTGGCATAGATACTCGATGAAAGCCCCAAGCAATAGCAGAAAGATTTGTCAATTTTATTGGATAAAAGGTATCAGTGATGCAGTCAGACTACGACTAATATAAAGAAACATTCACGGAAATTTCAAATCTGGACCATTTCTAGCACAAGTTTAAAAAAAGAATGCACTAGAAATTACTTTTGCTGCAGGCAGACAGAGATTTTCGCTTTTCATGTGAAAGGCATCACCAACTTGCAAGCAGTGATAACAGAACAACTCTCGAGTAATAAAGCCAATAATTACTTGATGGTCTCTAATAAGCCAATCAAACTTAAAAAAGGGATAAAAAAAGATACAATACCAATGAAAATACACGCCTAATTTAGCCAAGGTAAGCCACAAGAACAAGTTACACGAAACGGTAACATTCCAGAGAATAAATACATACACATGATGCATTGCAATTCAAGAGTGCTAACTGCATCAATGCATGATTTTAAAAGTAAAATCTGCTTCAAAGATCAATATTAGTGGCCCCTTCTGGTATACTTTCAGAAAGTTTCTTAATATTAATGCAGAATTAAAGAAGTATGTATATACAAAGATAGGTACCTGACCAAAGTGGAGCAAACTATTGCTATAGAGATTGTAAGTTGAATTTCCATATTTGAGGGTGCGGGAGAACTCGGAGGGCAATGTCTCACTTGAAACAAAGGTTACCTGCAAGTGACAAATTAACATTTCATCTCATTGGCATATCAAGATCCTAAAGGTAAGATGTTTCACACCAAAACTTAAATGTTTCTCCTAATAGAGGAAGCCATAATTAAGTCAAAGAATGAACTACTCGCAAGTAACTGAGCCGGAGAAGCAGATCTCATTAACAATGTTCTGACGATTTTGCAAGGTGAGGAATATTGACCAAACATTGATCACATCAGCAAGTAGTCAAGTACCTATCATTACCTTCTATTTTTCCAATATAAACTTTAGGTTCAAATGCAGCCACAAGGTCAATCTTGATGCAAACAGGCTTCGAGCCTGGCCATGGGTAACGCTGTAAATGACACAGCCTCCTAAACAGCCATCGAAATCTTGTCGACTCTTTGAAAAGTCTGAGCCAAGCCCAGAGTTAGGAAGCTCAGATCCAAAAAGCTCATTGGGCTGATTTTAAATCATTACTTGGTACTATTTTATGCCGAATTTTAAATCCTAGGCATCTGGTGCCTACTGCATACGGTAGGTACGATAAATATGCCAAAATTGGAAAGAACAAAGGTGAGATTTTAGGCCCTGACGTCTAGTAAACAGTCATTGATGTAGACCCTTAATATCCCTAAGCTTCCATTTAACAATCACTTCACATTTCTAGAATCTGAAATCCTCAGGTCCTTAACTACATATCTCTCTCATTTCCAACACAATTCTATTATACGAGAACGGCAGGGTTGGAGGAAGAAGAAAGGGAAAAAACTAGGCGAGGCAGTCCAGGGATTGATCGAGTTTAAACAAGTTATAGGTCTAGCTTGTTCATCATATCTTTCTTTAACTGCTTTCTTTATTTCCCAAACACATAAACACAAGAAAAATACAAAAAAGAGTTCTATTTTCGCTGCCACATTATCAATTCCACCAAGTGGAGTCCAATCGACAACTAAAGCTTCCGCGTATTCGTATCATCAACTCACAGAATTGAGAGAAACACCAACTACTAACCTGAGCAGACGCCCCACCAAGCTCAATAATTCCAGTTGTTTGCTGAGGGTCGCTTCCAAGCGTGCCAAGTGCAAAATTTGCCACAACCCAAGCGTACAAACCTTCATCAGCACCTGGAGCCATCACAAATGGAGTGAATAAGGAGCTAACAAGCAGTGACATAGACATTTTATTTTATTCAACAAAAAAAAAAACACAGATATGCCAGAGCATTACCCTAAAGCCCCAACACATAAGTGAGCCTATCCAAATGCGATTGACAAAAAATGAACTTCTTATGGATCGACATTTGCATATGACAAGTTAGAGCAGGAAAAACCCACCCAAAGAAGTCCTATCATGAAAGTAACAGAATTGGAAACCGGACTCCCAATCCTATTTAGAATTCCCACCCTCACAACAAAAAGCCTCACTTCTTTTTATTTAATTTCCTCCTCTAAGGGTGTGTGACCGTGTGGTCGAGGGAAAGTTAACACTTGTACTGTTCTTCCACTACATATATGACCCTTTTTTTTTTCAAAGGTAAGTGATACGGGTAGGCAGTTAAGCCTTCCCAACTATCCAGGGAAGCGCCTATGACCCTCATTAGATTGTGTATAAAAGAAATGTGTCAACCGCAAACATACTAATTTACTCACAACTTCATCAACACCAACCCCAGAAACCCATTCTCAAGCTACGTCCATCCCAAAAAACGATGTTACAGTCCGTTCATTCCCGCTCAATTTTGCTGAACTGAACTAATCTGAGCTCACTTGAACTGTTTCAAATTCACAAAGCTGACTTCTTAAGTTGTAATCCTCTATAAACACATTCAAACCCCTTCTAATATGAGTTGCATATGAGAGCATAAATCGATCCTTCCGACTAACACTCAATCGAAACATATCAATCAACATTGCAAATACGAGATCATAATCACCACATTATACTAAATTACAACATACATCACAATCACACCACATTACACTAAATTATAACTTAGAAACTCGACAAAATGATCAAATACCTCTGATAACCTCAGCCCAATGATCCCGAAACTTAAACCCGGAAACCCGAAGCACTCTCCTACAATCCTCCAAGATCAATTCCCTAGCTTCTTCATCAAGCAACCTCAACCCAGCAGTAGCCATCAACCTCACCTCAGTCACACCCCAAGCCTCCTTCCCCACTTTCGCTTTCGCAAACTCGATAAGCTCCACCAACGACCCACCCGCTCGCACCGTATCACCCTCGAAAGCCGACAACCCGGGATTGACCCGCATTGACCAATGCCCATCCTCCCCAAAATCAAACCTGGGCACACCCCCATTTCCCACCCCATACCTAAACACGTGCGCCCGCGTGCCCGTGCTCCCTGCGTCGATGATCACCGCGAACCTTTCCCGCGCTCCGGCCAAAATTTGGCGGGAAAACACAAAAAAGAGGTATAATATTATAGAGAAAGATACGGAGAATAATAAAAAGGGTAAAAGATTGGATCTTGATGTGGGTTTTAGGGTTTTTGAGAAGGAATTGGATCGGGAATTAGGGTTTTGTTTGGAAAATTGGAGGGATTTGATTGAAAGGGGTTGCATTTTGGGATTGGGATGATGATCCGGGTCGTCGGGCTTTGATTCGGGTTCGGGTTTGGGAGAAGGAGCATTTGGGCGACGCATCAAAGAGGAGGGGGAATTTGGATGCACATTTATTTAGGATTGAAATTAAAAAAGGGGGACGAAATTTGGGGGGAAATTTAGGGTTTGTGAGAAGAGAGAGAGAGAATGATGGAAAAAAAAATTGAGCCTTTGATTGCGCTTTCTTCTCTCTCCCCTACTACTCTGGTTTTTCCGATCTGCTTTTTTTGGGATCTCCGATGTAGGAAAGGCAGGAGGGAATCGTATTATTTACGAAGATTTACAATTAAACATTTCTATTATTTAATTATTTTGAAATTTTGCGGTTTTAGAAAAATTTACTTGTGTTTCGTATGGATCGGATCAATATGGTAAATGTTGTACTCGTATTTGTGTGAGTGGAAAGAGTTACGAGTATGAGTTAATTAATCATCAAATTTCATATTAGGAAAATGTTAGGTTTCTCGAGAGTCATTTTTCGTAGAGTTTAAATAACGAAAACGGAAGATCTATTCCATGAAGGTGATTTGAAATAGAATGCCCTCTTATTTCAAATATGATTCACATCATTTGACTATATTGCAACAGAAAGCAACATACTCCGTACATAAATGGGTGAGGAATGAGAATCCCCCGGTAGCCTAGAGGTGAATGCTTCGTCCTTCCGCCCTGGAGACCAGTGTCCGAAACTCGTCTCCATGGGAGGAGTATTCCCCTTACCCCCCCCCCACTCTCCCGTGGGTTCGGGTTTGATCCGAGGCATTAGGAAAGCCAACTTGAGAGCCCCGCTTACCTTATAAAAGATAAATGAAACGTACTCCGTGTGATGCGAAACGCATGGTTTGAAGATAGAGAATGAACATTAACACTTCTGATAAATATGGAGTAATCCACTTGGAAAGCTCTAAGCTAACATTAGAATCGAAATTGCTTTCATTACACTGCTTGCTACCACAATCCTAAGCTATCACTACTGCTTTCTAAGCTCAAGCCAAGGAGAAGAAAACACACCTTGTATGGTAGGAAAGAATGAATGAATAACTCTAATCACCGAAAAAACGAAAAAGCAAAAAAACCTCCCCAAGATCCAACAAGCGCAAATGTCAGCTACCAAAATTTGCCTACGGGTGAGAACGATCACCCACCCAGAGAACCGAGGGTGCATCGAATTATGAGCGACCCAAAAGAACAGAAGCGCTATATACACTTGTAGATGCACCAATTCTATAATCTATAATCAGCATTAAGAAAACTTTCAAACTCGGTCCCATTGAGAGTCCTTTGAATATCATTCCAATTCGATACTTGTTCAGACAAAGATCCTTTGTGTATCTTCACTTGTCTGCTAGTTAGGTTCATTCTTGGGACTCTCAGGAAATCTTGAACATCTAATAATTTCTGCAACAAGTAATACCAAGAGATTATCATATGTATGGTTTCACTGAAGACAACATAGAACAATCACCGGCACATACTATGTGTACCAGAGTAGAACCAAGACCCGTACATACTGTGTACCAGAGTAGGAGACATACCGTGCGATTCTGCAATACATCCTCGTAGTAAAGCATTATGTGCCTTGTACTATTGAAGTATCCTAAAGCTTTGGCCACTGTGTTTCGGACTTGTTTTAGCTCTGGTATCAAAGTCGTGGCATTTACGACAGGTTTATAACTTGCAAGTATTTCAGCCTGAAACAGACACCATAGAAACTAATAACTACTCAACCATCACCAAAAAAAAAAACTACTCATCCCGCAAAAGGATGCCAATGCCCTATAAAACTAGATGAAAAGGAAAAGGAATTACATACCTCATGGGGAGAATGGACATGAGACTTATGTGTGCCATTTAACAACTTAAAATCACGGTCGAATGTGTTCGCAAGTATTGATATCATGCGACGTAACAGATTTCTTCTGAAGAGGAAAATCACTGAAACACCTTTAGAAGTAAAATAGTCCAGTATTTCTTCATGATGCTGCATTAAGCCCTGCACCAACACATCTCCATAAGCCGAAGGCAAAGATCAAGACATAAGTGATGGCACCAACTCATCAGGAGAGTATTTTGTAATTTGGCTCCTCGTGTACTGTTAAAACTGACGCAAGTCTTGGAAGGGAAGGCACAAAACTCAAATATAACTCTAGCGCCACAAAGGCTCCCACCTATGGCAAGGTACGGGGGTGGGATAATCGGATGTATGGAGCATTACCCCTCCTTAGAAAACATAGAAAGACTACAAAATAAGGCATACGGAGTAAACTCAATAGTCGGATTTTTTTCCCAATTTATTTGATTAAATAGGAAACAAAGGATGATTCATATGAATAGGAGACAAGAGAAGCCTAAGACAAATGCTGCGGTCTAGATTAAATTGCTCCATGAAGCATAAAACTCGTAAAATTATAGTGTACTCAGGAATAGGATGCTCACATCCCGATAAGCATGTCTCAAATGAGCCAATACGACAAAGATGTAATGTAAACGAGCAATGTGACGATGATTGTAAGTTCTTGTAAGTCATTAGAGCAAATATCCAGAATAATCTTCCCCCATTCAGCTATACCATACCATGGGCAACAACATACAACAGTGCCCCATTGCCTCAAAGGCTCCTGAGTCCTGCCAATGGCAAAGTAAGGGGTTTTGGAGGTACACAGTCTGATCTTCCCTTAAGTTGAAAGCACAAAAGAGGCTATTTTTAATTGTCCAGACGCCCAGTACTCAAAATAACGTCGAAAACATAGTTCGACTCCTAATTCACAATAAGAGCTATGTTTGGGTAGCTTTTCCAAAATTGTGATCCAAAGCCACTAGAAGAGCCAGTCTTGGCACCAATGGAAATGGAAACATACCATATGGGCATGGAGTCACGGACACTAGACACTTCATTTTCAGCCAAAAATGCAAGAATTTTAGAATAGTCTCAAGTTCAACAACCGGACCATTCTCTAAAAGGAATCAGTAATATGACGAATGAAAAGAAAAGAGAGAAACAGATTAATTAGCAAATCTGAACTCTCCATCAAGTCTTAAGGAAATAAGGAAGGACACACACCACGTTTGAAGTTGTATATATTAGTAAACTAAATGTCATCCTTTCAAAAACAAGATCAGCTTGACATATTGAATTCTGACATGTATCACAGTTTGATAAGGATCAAGATGTAGGTCTGCTTTCACAATTTCCCTGAGATAGCAAATTAGGGATGTGCACGTTAACCTACTAGCTTCAAATTGTGTCTAGTAGAATCCAGCAACCATTTCTTATAATTACAAGCAGCTGTAAAAGGTAACCAGTGAACATATTTTCGCTTTAGATTTGCTTCCTTTTCATGCAGAAAGTAGAAGACAATGGCCAACTAAGACAGCTGAAGTTGCAACACAAAACGAACAGCAAATTAGATACCAGCCTACTATAGTCTATAGTCCTCTATTTCAGACTTGAAATCATAGAGACCTTTCGACTTCTAAACAAGAAAAGAGAAAAATAAAAAAAGGGTAATTGGAACCTTTCCTCAACTAAAACGTTTTAAGGGTTGAGATTTCTCCTAGCCAATTACTACTTTCGTTATTCTAAAAGTAACCTTTAGGATCTTGAGATTTAACTGCAAGGGAAAGACAAGATCTTTTTAAAAGGCTGAGAGCCAGTAAGACCATCTAATGTTTAGTGTATAACAAGTAAAGCTGCTTTATAAGTGGAGTACTTTTACAATTCCAAAAATGAAGACCATGACACCCATCCCATGTTCCCAACTAAGAAGAAGAGAAGGAACAACCTCACATTAGACACGTCAAATTCCGAGCTCACTCAACTTTAATGCAAATTCTAAGTTTCCGTGTTGGCTTCTTAGGCAATAATGGTGATCCAATCACAACCATTGAGTTAAGCAATGCACTCGAAACGAAGATTCTAAGCCATGAATCAGGGAAGGGCAAGAACTGTCTATGGCAAGTGGATGATTATACAAAATGAAAATGTTAACAGAACAAAACAAAGGATAGTGCAAAGGGCATCAATTGAACACAGCATCCGGTAGCGAGGATATTTAAGGGCACAATTCAAAGAGTAAATCAAAGAGAAAATGAAAAGGACTCACTTGATTGAGCATCCATTTCAAGCCAACAGCAGCTGTACATTCATTCTTGGAAGCACTGGTGAACATATCGAGATTGTAAACCTTATCAAGAGTCTCAATAATAGTGGAAGCATTAGCCCTTTGAGGCTTGACAGAGAAAATCTCGCCATTGGAACTAACATTCATGTGACTATTTAACAAGGTCTCAAACCAACCACTACCAGATCTTTGCGTCGACAAGATGGCAAAGTAGCGAACAGGATGGCAGGCACATTCAGCCCTGACAATACACGAGAAACATCGCTGAAAGGCAGGTAACCAACAACCACGACACAAACGAGTCCCAAACAAAGCAAGAGCGCAAACCTGGCATAAGTAACAGGTTTAGGGAAATGCACATAAGGAACCTCCCACGGTTCCAGAACAGGTTTCGTACACGGGGTATCGCTAACTTGGACATTCAGGAAGGCGGCAGCAGTGGCAGTGGCAGCCGAGTTAAACTGATTGAGACAGACAAAACAAACAAAGAGACCACATAGGACTGCAAACACTAAGAGCACCAGCCTGAGTAGGAGCGGCGACTTTTTCGGCACCACCACTATGTCCTGCGACTGAGAGACAAGAGCTACCCAGGCATTACAACACTGATACATACACAGATTTATACACCATTCTACCACACCATCTATCTCGAAATGATTCGGGTTCAGCTAACATGAATCGTCATATGAAATCGTTATAACTTATCCAATACTTATATCAAAACAATGAAATTTTCAAAAGGGTTTTTGGGGAAAACCCAAAAAGATTACTACTTTTATAGAAAAAACCCAAAAAGATCATAACTTTGATAAAAATAGAGCAACAACATCATGATCAACAACAATGGGACATTAATTTTGTTCCAACAGATGACTAATTACGTAATTAATGAAACAGATTAATTAATTAATCAATCCAAAAGCTGATATAGATGGAAGGGTCAGATTCACAGAATCTGAGACACATATATATACATGCATATAGATGGTATGTTTGACGAAGATTAATTAATAACACAAAGTCTCGTATAAGACGGTCTCACAATCGCAAAAAAAGCCGAAAAATAAAGAAGGGGGAAAGAGATCAAAACCTTGGAGGAAGGGACAGAAAGAGAAAGAGAAGAATCGTCGGGCATTGTTGATGATGTTTGAGGAAATCCGGGGGTGAAAAAGCAGAGCGCATCTCAGTTCATAAGATTGACGGAGGAGTAGTAGTAATTAATTTGTTGCTTCTTATTCACTCTTCTTTCTCTCACTAGTCACTACCATTTTTTTTTTTTAATAAAAAAAGAGAAAAAAAAAAGAAATGATGGGGAGTACTTGTAAATCTGAAGCAACACCAAAATCTGAAGCAGCATCTCTCATTCATGATTCATGATGTAGCGCTGCTCACGAGGTCAGGAAATTAATAAGACTCCTCTCTCTTTCTCTCTCCTCTCTCTTTTTGTTTGTTGTTTGTTATTATGATGATCTAGGAGGTGGTGCGAGCCAGGAAGACTCACTGTGTGATTTTGTCCCTCTTACGACACCGTTTTCGACCTTTTCGTGTTCCTTTTCAATAGCTTCTAGCTCACTTTACTTGTTTTTTTTTTTTTTTTTCTTTCCTTTTATCCAACCTAGGAGTACTTGTGTAATTGGACCTAGATTGGAAATGAATATGCAGATGCAGGAACGGTCCATTGTCTTCGGACCGATATCGTCGGTCTATATATAGGATGGATTATTTGTGTCTGTGGCCCAAGGCAATGAACCAAGCTGGCCCATCATCAGTCCACACCAAACTCGCATCCAATAGATTGAGGGTTGTTATTTGATTCTGCTCTTGAACCAACAAACAAAATGGTTCATAAAACGGTATGTTTTTTTTTTTTTTTTTTTTTTTTTTTTTTTTTTTGAAATCAATAAAACGGTATGTTTTGATTATATTGTGAAGTAGCAATGTGTCCGTGTAAATCTGGATGAAATCCTCATTATGGGTCCATCGATTTCATCGAGTCATCACTAAGCACTTAAGCAGCCTCTCAGTGTTCCAACATAGAAGTATCTAGTACTATAAGGCTAAGATACATTCAACCTCCCTTACCTTGTCATAGGCGGGAGCCTTTAAGACACTCGGATAATGTTGTTGTTGTTGTGGTCTGCTCTGGATCAATGCTCGATCGTCACTCTTTTGTAGTTTCTCAGTCATTTTCTTTAAGCTTGGTTACAACTTACAAGTGCGCAATTGCTACCAAACGCAAATAAACAAACCAACCGTGAGCTCGTAATAGAGGAATCCTGACAAATTAGACAACTATAAGTGTCTATAGTATTTAGACATTAAACGTCTAGCATTTCACCTCTTGAATTCTCATGATGTTTCTACAATGCATTTATGTTGGTTCTTGGTGCAAGTCGTAGTCTATTTGTTGTGATAATCCAGAAATTTATGCACAGAAAAGGTAGTGACATAATCTTGTTTGGCAGTAAATCAGGTGTAGAAATTTTAGCACAAATTCAACAAGTACGATGGAAGGCTTCATTAGGTAGATCCTCGATGAATTAGTTAGCTTCACTAAAAAGCTCCTGTTTCCTCTATATATAATTCCAACTCCCAATTGATCGACCAGAGATGTCAAGGAGTAGTACGTAGTACTCATATAAACACGATAAAGTTAATGAGAGTGAGAATCATGAATTCCAAGTACTTGTACTTGACCCTGGCCAATATTTTGGCACTACAAACTCTACTAGTACTTTCAACATTCGCTCAGAATTTTGATTACTTCTTGTTTATCCAAGAGGTACGCATGGCGGACCTTGACATATAATACCTTCTTAGATTTATGTAAATCATCTAACGCAAAAATTAGTGACGGGTTAATTAAATTCGTACAATGGTGTGACTATACGGAATGGTTTTTGACATTTATGGATTGGTTTTGCAGTGGCCAGGATCGCAGTGCCGAACACAGAATGGTTGCTGCTTTCCACCTTCGGGGAAGCCACCAGCGGATTTTACAATCCATGGGCTTTTACCCTATTTTAACAATGGAACTTATCCAGCCTTTTGCGACCATTCACGGCCGTATGACCCATCACTGGTACGATTACTTCCTACTATATATTGAAGTTTGTCCTAGACGTATATAGTCGAACTTGAAGCCTCAAGGCCGCTACGAAGGGGAATTTTTATCATCGAAAATACAATAAAATTTTCTTCGGAGTAACTTTGTTAGTTTATTGTTCGAAAAGTAATGGTCTTTCTTACAAGAAGAAAGTGGTTGATGTGGAATACCTGTATAGTATTTGTGCAATATATGTCGTTTAATTATTACATACTATTTGTTTAATAATAGTTATTCGAGTGCTTATTTTTACTCGACCTCTGAATTGTCGGCGATGCCTGCAGGTATCGGACTTATTAGGGAGAATGCAAGTAGAATGGCCATCTTTGGTGTGCCCAAGCGACAATGGTACAGGGCTATGGAAGCATGAATGGGAAAAGCACGGGACATGTTGTGAATCCATCTTTCATGATCAACATACTTTCTTCCAATCTGTTCTTAACCTCAAAACCCGATTTAATCTTCTCCAATCACTTAAACATGCTGGTGAGTTTTCATTTCAAAACCTAAATGATATATATTCGAGTTTCTCTACTTAGAAGTTCGAACTAGAACACTTATTATTACATACATTATACGTCTAAACTCTAAACATTTGACCTTTAAAATGTGGTACCGCTTTATATTGGTTTCGACTGTGTATGTAGGAATCGAGCCAAACGAGAAAAGTTACACCAAGAAGAGTATTGAGCAAGCGGTAAAAAGTGGGATAGGTCAAGTTCCTCACATAGAGTGTAATGTCGATGAGTCTGGCAATATCACTCAGCTTTATTACCTCGCGACTTGCCTTGACAAACGCTTCCAACCCATCGAGTGTCCTCCCTTACCCGTTCTCTTTCCTAGTTCCAAATGTGATCCTGACCACATCAAATTTCCTGCCTTCTGATTTGGCCATCTGGTTACTTGTTTGCACCAAATTAAATCACATTTGTGCCCTCGCATGGAGTACTTGTGTTCGCTCTTTTTAATTTCTTTCGATTGTTAATGTTTAGTTTGTTTTACAAACTCTGTTGTACCGTTTCGACTTTCAATTCAGACTAAGAATAATTAAATAATTCAAAGTAAAGGCTACATCATGAAATCTCTATTTCTTTGCTATATTGCTTATACAAGTTTTTTTTTTTCGCGAGTCAATATGTACGAATTTCTTTCATCATAAGTCATAATAAGCAAGATTTCAATTCAAGTTAGCCAACTCAATAAGAGCCTCATTGATCTTCCACCCTACGAGACTTCTATAATAATATACCACATTGATCCATACATGCTAATTAATCAGGTCCGTCATGCGCTCCTTTTCGAGGTATCGAATTAAAATCAACTTACATAAAACATTGGCTGCTCCATTCACAATGCAAGAACCAAAATCCAAATTACGAAGTGTTCGCTTAATTGTTGAAAACGTCATTGTTCCTTGCACGTAGTAATCTCTCTCGAGAACTAGAGATGTCAATGTCGATAGGGCATAGAAATAGACTGAGTACATACTACGAAAGTCAACCAACGTTACGAGTTTACACACGAGTAGTGAACCGAACTATAACCTAGAAAAGACAATTAATGTTGCCGACATGGCGACCTGACATATGTCCATTGATAGTTCGACGATGAAAATGAAACGTCCAAGGTTCCAATCATTGGTGTTACACTACCTTAATCTTATACGTCACACTTTAGTTTATATATACACGCCAATCATCACTCTAGATCATGTAATAATTCCACTCTTTTCCATACTTTCAATGTGAACATATTCATCAATGCACCGTCCTTAAATATGAACACATTTTTAGGTTAAATGGATATCATATCCAGATTCGTATATTCTTGCAAATTATAATTTTCCTAAATTAATTTATTTTGCACTCCAAAAACTAATAAAATCTTTGCTATATAAATAAAAGGACCATATAGTATCCATTTCATCAAAATCATTACCAATTCCAAAGAAATTAAGAAAACCTAGAGAAAAAAAATGAAGAGTTTTTACAGTGTTTTGGTGGTACAGTTGATGTTTGTAGTATCAGCATTTGCGCAGGATTTTGATTTCTTCTACTTTGTTCAACAGGTATATATAGTTGAAATGATCTTTCTACTGCATGCAAGATGATGATGATGATGATGTGTATAATTTTAACCTATGGTTTTATTCGAAAAGAAAAGTTTAACCTATGGTTTCGATTGACTTTCGACCTTTTTATGAATATGGATGCTTATATATATGGTGTTGCATGCAGTGGCCAGGTTCATACTGTGATACACAGAAGAGTTGCTGTTATCCTACTACAGGGAAGCCAGAAGCAGATTTTGGGATTCATGGTCTTTGGCCTAATTACAATGATGGAACTTACCCTTCCAACTGCGATTCTAACACCCCTTTTGATCAAAGTCAGGTAATTTTTCTTAATGGATCAACGATATCTTTTTCGTGTAAGAAATTCGGAATTACCTAAAATGAGTCGATTACGCAATCATATCGTGTGGAGATACTAAACACGTGAATTTATAACAAATATATCTTTTCCATTTTTATCCTATATATGTACCTTTTTTTTTGTCCAACATTTTTTTTTCCTAATATGAAATTGTCATTTTATGACCAAGAAATTGCCATATACTCCGTATGATATATGAGTCAAAACTCCAGTGATTCTAACATTTAAAGTTGAACGAAAATCTTTCATGGGCTTGAAAATTTTATGACCCATATATTGATCTTATAATGAGCCCACTAACCCTTGTATAATAGGAGGTCCAATTTGGGTGGTGGACTCCCAAAAAACGTAACCCTTGTATAATATTAGTCTAGTGCATGCGGGTTACCTGACACATTCCCGGTACGGTTGTACCCCTCCAATTACGTGCTAGCATTTCATTATCTGCACTGTTTTTTAGTCATCATCTATAAATTGAATTATCGCACCAGTAAATCCTAAATTCCTAAGCTCTTGATTTAATTTCTAACGGATTTGTATTACAGTGTTGGTTTTTAATTACATTATTGATGTGATTAATCATTGAAACAGATATCTAGTCTACTGAAAAGAATGCAATCAGAATGGCCAACATTGGCTTGCCCAAGCAACGACGGCATTAACTTTTGGACACACGAATGGGAGAAACACGGGACTTGTTCCGAATCAGTTCTCGACCAACAATCTTACTTCCAAACTGCACTTGATCTCAAAAACCAAGTTAACCTTCTCCAAGCACTTACTAGTGCAGGTACATACATATCTAATCGTCACACACAAGACTCATTTCGTTACAATTCTTCAGTAGCGTATCTAGAAAGACAAACTAACTCGCACTTTTTTGTACTTTTTGATGTTGATTGGGTGCAGGGATTACGCCTAATGGAGAAACTTACTCACTAGAGAGCATCAAGGATGCCATAAAACAAGGTGCAGGGTACACACCTTTTATTGAGTGCAACGTTGATACATCAGGGAACAGTCAGCTTTACCAAGTCTACCTTTGTGTTGATAATTCTGGGGCTAATCTTATTGAATGCCCTGTTTTTCCTCATGGCAAATGTGGTTCTCAGATCGAATTTCCTTCTTTTTAATTTTGTTGCACAATTTATTACTGGACCTGTAATTTCTTTATTTACTCTTCATTTTAAACCTGCATTGTAATATGCAAATTAAGCATTTGACAGACGTTACTTCACATTGTGCTCGTGTATTAATCTCTGTTTGATTTCCATACGTGACAATGTTACTTCACATTGTGCTTGTTTATTAATTAGTTACACAACACAAGATGTTATAGCGAGCCTTGTTAGTTGACAATACGATAATTTAGATGAAGCAGGTTTGACAAAAAGAAATGTAGTAAAGAACGGACCGAACTTGGCCACGTGGACTGGGTACGAAGTTAAGAACAAGTAATCAAACTTCACCAACTAGATCGTGGTTGTGTAACAGTGTTCTCGACCCAATACGTAGGATTCGAGCCAGCTTGGTACTTTTATAGTTTAAACTGAATTACTTGACCCGTCTATATGCGCTCCACTAGCCCACTGGCTAATTTGCCCATACCAAAAATAATTGGTGGTCGTTTGGTCCGTCCATTAACAATAGATAAGAAACT
Organism: Spergularia azorica; assembly: GCA_038382645.1. NCBI lineage: Eukaryota > Viridiplantae > Streptophyta > Magnoliopsida > Caryophyllales > Caryophyllaceae > Spergularia > Spergularia azorica. The sequence goes on along the minus strand of JBBYHQ010302850.1, from coordinate 1,075 downwards.
AAGACACTTGTATGTAAATTTTACTCGTGAAGTTGTTATTATGGGCATCAGGAGTCATGACATGTTATACTTGCATTACAATTTATGCCCTCTAGGCTCTAGCTAGTTATTTGTTTTCTTTAACACGTTATCGATTTCAAATGACTCGGTCTTTGTGCTTTTGTAGAGCTTTTAGGTGATTTTATTGCATGGAAACCTTAACTGAACAGACGGAAACTGGACAATAAACTAACAAACGATCATTTCGTTTATCTTTGAAAGATGAGGGTGGTCAGAGCTAATTAAACCCTGAATTTTGAGGGCTAATTATATTGTCCTCTAGCTAGCTTTGGTAGCTAAGATATGTCAGTGCTTATACCATGCTCCAAGAAGCACAAAGAGCATGGTAGTAATTTGCTCCTTGTGCTCCTTGGAGCATGGTATAATTTGCGAAGATATGTAGAGTTTGTAAGATATTCCCGAATATACCTTATATTAATACAAAGACACAAGGACAATAAAACTTGCATTTTCTTTTTCTTTCTAATTTAAATGCACTAGGACCAAAACTTTGACAATGTAGCCGAATAAAATGATGAAATAAAGGTAGATACCAAAAATTTATACGGGCAAGTATACATGGAACAGGATGATCTATACACATCAAAATTTTTGTGAATAAATAAATATCTCTATATATGGTCCTTATAAATAGAGACTTGACAATGCTCAATAATCATAAACCATCCAATACAATTAAGTAATTAACCAAAGGGGGAAAAAAAAATGAAATCAGTCTATTTCATCTTAGGAGTGCAGTTACTTCTTTGTGTAGCCCCGGCATTTTGTCAAGATTTTGATTTCTTCTACTTTGTCCAACAGGTTTGATCATTTTTTGATTATCATTTCATCCCTAGTAGTCATGACTTGTGGTATCGAAATTGAGTATGTAGTGCGGTGTAATTTTATTTTCCGTTTAGTAATGACTTTTGTCATCGTTTAGAAACTTACGTAGTAACATGAACGTTTTTTTTAAATAATGCTCTAAATTAAAATAATTCAAGTTTTGGGTATGAAATGAAAGTATTTACGTAGA
>JBBYHQ010302843.1:0-18989 GCA_038382645.1 Spergularia azorica | reverse complement strand
AAGAGGGGCTGAGATTTCACCACCAAACCGTGATTGGCTCTCTTTTGCCAATCACAGTGATTGGTTTAGTAAAACTCTCCTATATCTATCTCCAAAGCACTGCAATTCTGAGTACAGACTAATTACTCTACCTCTATATTGTATTGGACTATAACTTGTAAGACTGGTTACGGCAAAAACTTGGGGGAGACGGTCCAAATTGTGCGACAAATGGTTTGCGAATAATCGGATCATTTAGAAGGTTTAGAGTTAAAGCTTCACACACACTGTATCTTAGGCCAAAACTCAAAAGTGTAACAGTAACATTGGTACTATATTTTCCTCGTTTTAGGTTGCTTACGATTTCATTTCACAGTTTAAACCAAACGTAAGCAACCCGAGAATCCGGAGAGAATACGTAATTCAAATACACACAGTGGCACAGGGTTAATTAAGAAAAAAAAGAGAAGCTAATCAAACAAAATAAAAGCAATGCATGAACATGGTACAAATATTACTTCTCATTCTCATACATGAACATGCAAAAGCAATCAAATGTAGCAGCCTTGAAGTTTTAATGATGCTTGAACAGGTTAACAAAAAAATAAATTAAAAGAAAACCTGTAAATCAATGAAAATTAATGAAAAACTCCAGTAAAAGAACATGTAATTAACATTTTTAACTGAGATAAAAACATGATTAATCAGAACAAGCTAATCATACAAAAACAGCCCAAAAGAAGGAAAAAAAAAAAAAACATCTAACAAAAACATAAAAACGCCATGATTATGATTGTTCATCCATCCATAATTAGGGTTTTAAACATACTACTAATTAATTAATTAAACTGCATGCAACTAAACTAAACTAAAAAAAATAAAAAAAAAATCCCAGATTTCCTCCACAATTCCCAACAAACATTCTTGCTTACTACTTATTTTTTAACTAGTAATTAAATTAAAGAAAAAACTAACCTAAAGTTTGAAACTTTAGTGAAAATTATAATCTTGATATGAAGAGATATCAATAAGGAGGAGGTTGTTGTGGTCTGTTAGCTGCAACTGGAGTGGGCGCCCAAAGAACGTCTGAAGAACTGGTGGATCCCTCCATATTAGCGTGATGAACACTATACATACTCATGTGGGTCCCTCCTCCACCGTTCCCGTTACCATCACCGCCGTCGGATACAGGTGAGCTTGACTGACCTCCACCGTCACCGCCAGTAATCCTATCACGGCTCCGCGTCACAGCTTCTTCTTGATAATTGTGCTGTTGCTGTTGATTGTTGTTTACGTCATCGATTTCGAGCGGCAATCTGCAGAAATTGGGGCTATTAAACGACGCCGCAACGACGTACACCGTTCCCGCGCAAATCAACGACCCCACGACTTTCCCGCCACAAATCTGTCCTTGTGGGCCCGCCAGAGAGATAGTAAACACACCATTGGAGACGTTAAACGGCGCCGCATTGGTAATCATCAAAGTAGCGGATAAAGATAAGATGTCGAATCTTCCGTGGAAAGTCACCGTTCCGCCTGGTGTAACATTGGACGGCTGCTTCAGCACAACATTCGATACCGCCCCGGTAGCAGTCAAAACACAAATACCAACCCCACGGCGGCGCGTGAAGCGCGTGAGTGACTCCACAAGATCCGACCCGCTCGGAACCTCAAGTATGTACGGCGACATAGCCGGTTCGGTTTCCCGGGTTATAATAATCGGAGGCTTCGCCCTGTTTTTAGAACCCGGTGGCCTGCCACGTGGACGACGGGAAACCTCGATTGTACCGCCGCCGTCGTCGCTGCTGGTGGTGGTTGGGGTGACGATAGAGATAGGGGTATTTCGGGGTTTTTTGGAAGGGGGTGGGGTTTGTAGTTGTTTTAGAGGGGTAATTTCGGAATCCTCAGAATGTTGTTGGTATTGTTGGTAGTGGTGAAAGTGAGGCGGAGGGGAGAGGAACTTAGGGTGATTTTGGAATTTAGAAAACATATTCGTGTCGTTAGCATTTTGTGGGGTGGAAATAGTAATAGCAGTAAAAGTTGAAGAATGGTGATTGTGATTGTGATCTTGCTGCTGCTGCTGCTGTTGTTGTTCTTCATACTCACCTTTCATCTTCTTGTTCTCTTTTACGCTTTTATTATTCTTGATTAATATAATAATATTAAAATTAATAATAGTATAATATTGAGGGAGTAATTAATGGGGGAATTTTTAATGGAGTTTTTTGTGATTAATAATAAAATCAGAAGGGGGAGAAGAAAGATAAAGAAATAGGGAAGAGAAAGAGTTTTATAATGGAGGAAGAAGGAAGAGGTGGGTGAGCTTTGAAAGCAAGTAAACAAGTGAGGCGCCGCAGAATAGGAGAGGAGAGAGAGAAAAAGGGGAGGGGTTAGGGGTAGCAGGGTCAACAAAGGTGAATTTTGAACTTGAAGAAGAAGATTTGTGATTTGTGATTTGTGAGACTGTGGGTTGGATTTTGTGTGAGTGAATTTGGGCTTTTTTATTTTTTTGGGTTTTGGGGATTTTGTGTTTGTTGTAGAGTTACACGTTTTCTTGTTTAGCCGCCTTAATTGATTAATTTAATGTTAATAGGGACTAAAAGTGTGAAGAAAAAGGGTGAAATCTTGTTTTATTAGGAGTTTTAATCATGTCATTAGGGATTAGCTAAAGATTACAAGGGTTGTTTGAGAGATCATTTTATTCAAATTTGAAGACATTGGAATTGCACATTGGGACATCTCGTATTTCGGAGATTGAGGCGTAATTTGTATTTGGTAAAGATAACGAATTAAATAGACCAAACGGAATATTAATATGCCTAACTCAATTTTTGTGACAAAATCAATACAAATACCTAGAAGCATTGTTTTTTTTTTTTTTTTTTTTTTTTGTAGAATAACCTTTGATCAATTCAATTAATACCTAGAAGCGTTGGTCTAACGATATGTTTGTAAACTAACAAAACGCATATGCTGCGGTCTCATTGCATATGAGTGGCAGCGTCTCATTGTACAATTTGTATTTGTATAGGTTGTTATCTTGGTGGCGATGGATTAGCTTGATAGCTTAGACGAAGCCAATGAATTTGGGCTAAATCCAGTCATAAAGTTTAATCATCAGGTGGGAGTATGGCCCACAGGCCCAATTACAGTGGAAAATTGTAATACTACTTCGCAGCCTTTGTTACACTATTAAGCATATGATCCCAAACTTCGTAGTCGACCATTTGATCGTATTCCTCCCCCAGATGTGTCCCTTTTACTCAACAGTTTTTAGGCTTCAGATTACTGCTAATGGACCCCTTGTCTGGATACATTGTTAAAATCATGAAATATTACCGCCAACGGTTTAACTTGGAATAATTACGGATGTATAATATTTTGACCATATACATCGCTATAACTAATAAATCTCGAGGAAACGTGTTCTAACATGGGAGCTGTTATGTCTCATTATAACTTTATAATGAGTGGTCATATAACCAGGTTGTTTTATAGTGTACTCAGGAGTTAACTGATATCTACATATACGTCGTCACACAAGGTCATGAGTCCGTAGTGCTTCTCAATTTTATCCATTTGGACTGCCTTGATGTTAAAGCTTCTAGAATGACATAGCCGTTTTATTTTTTTGTGGGAAGGTCAAGATTCAAGAGTGATATAGACTGGGTAACAAAGATGGACCAAACTTTCGAAGAAGGCAAGAGTAACACTTTGATATGCTTCAAAGACACCCAAAATGCCATTTTTGTCAATACATATAAGATGCTCTTCAACAGTGCAAGACGATACGGTGAATTAGTACGAAAAGTACTGATCTTTTCTAACACGATGTTAATTTTGTTAATAGTGAAACTTGAAGATTTTTATCCTCTTTATCCCAATTAAAGGACGTTTTTCCCAATTTTGGGTGGTGATGCAGGTAAATTTATTCAACAAGTTTGCAAGTTTGGTTTCAATCAGATGAGTAAAAGTGAAAATATAGGCTTATAGATGAAGTAACGAATGTGATGGATGCTCAAATACACAATGAAGAAAATATCCATGGAATTGGAGTCACTGTATCATTCTACCGTGTTGGTGAAAGCCGGGTTTAGTATTTTTTTTTTTTTTTTTGACGAAGCGGAAATGCAGAATGATCTAATTTTCAGTTCAACCATTCTACATGTCTAAACACGCATTTTGTACATCCAAACATTAGACCTTTGACAATTGTACGATGCTCATAGCTCGTACCTGCACATACGGACCTATGTTGAACCGACACCACATCTTGCGTTGACCCGTCACTCTATGTGACCTTACTTGAACCAGAAATTCCAAATACCCTACTTGCGCTTGATACTAACCCGACGAGCATGTAAACTATCGAAAACAGGCGGTAACATGGTGGTGGTTTCGGAAGAACAGTAATGAATTACCAAACGTGCAAGTACAGTAGTCAAAGGGACAGAAGGGGTAGCAGAAGTAGCTCACCTACATTACTGTGGAGAGACTGGACCGAATTGATCAAGTGTTCGTTGGTGGGCCTTGACCAAGTTATGGTCAATTCACCGCATTTTGTAACTGGTATCAACTTCAAAATTTCAACCTCTCTCCCCTCTTCGCACCCTACTGTCTACTGTTCCAGGATGCATGTCTGGACTAATCATCAGACACGGCTATAGCCTATAGGAGTGACTATGCCAAGTACTCCCTCCGTTTCTTCAAGTTGTTTTACGTTTGCTTTGAACACACATACTTGACATGAAGGGAGAAATATAGGAATGACAAAGACACAGAAACCCAAAAGTTTGTTTCCATATAATGACCAAGACGAAAAATTCTTAGGTGCTTTTCTCCAAGATGAAAAAGCTGGATTTTTAAATAATCTATGGGTTCAAAACTTGTACAAGATCACAAATTTACTTTCATAATGTTGCAACAAGTGTTTTTCACAGCAAAGATTGCAGTCAACAGGTAAGGGGTCACAGGTATGCTAACTATTCCCAGGCAATCTCTGGCGTTTTTCTTGGCAGTGAAAATATGGAAGCAGGCACCGTATGCAGGTAATGAGCATCGACACAAAGGAGAGGGTGTCCCATTGCTGATGATCGAACATTGAAAAGCCAATTTCTTCATACACGGGCAACATAGGAATTAGCCTGGGTAACATACCTTACCCAGCGATATGGATTGTAGGCTTTTGATTTCTTTGCAATCTGCAGATACTTAACCTGCGAAAAAGTTCATGCAGTGTATCTTTACTGACGACTAATAATAAGTAGGCTGTTAATTTGGTCTATCTTTACATCGTATGCCTCTTATTCAACAATGAACTACAACCAGTGATTAAATATTCACATAGCTCTCAAAACACAAGCGGAGAGATATACCTGAAGTCTGGAGGCATTGTACATAGGTATTGTAAAGTTCATGCTTACGGGTACAGCTTCCTTAGTGAGATTACCTGAAATGCATAAAAATTTAGTCATATGTAGTTTCAACTTTTAAGAGGAATCAAAACGCCTGAGAATCCGCTTACAAGGTCGACAATCGCTCATTTGCAAACATGAAACCACTTGGAGAAACAACCTACCGTGTAATTCTTGGGAAAATGTGAGCTTTGCTCTTAAAGTATGCTCAGCTCCACCTACAATCTGTTAAAGCTTGTCTAATCAGCAATCAGTCAAAATTTTAAACAAGCACCTGACCAGATATGACAAGAATCCTTGGCTGCAGTTCGTAAGTCTCTGAATACTTGACAGAACACATTACCTTCTTTAAATTCCATTCAAGTCTCTTGTTTGCTTCCTTGAAATCAGTTGTCTGCCCAACAGCACCAGGTTCCAACTCAAAGCTAACTCTGGAAAATTATTAAACGGCTAAGAGTTGAGACAGGTCCAAGAATGTGACAGAAGAAATAAATCGCAAGGCCTAACAATCACAAATATGTACATCTCAATCCATCACTGTATATTTCTTTTTCTTATTTTGAAGGGAAATCACTGTATATTTCAGAACATGATGAATAGTATTTTTTTTTTTTTAAGTCCAACTGAACTTGAGAAACTACAGCCTACGATTACATATTATAGAGGAAAGCATGTCTCTAGACTCAGAAGTTTTAAATTCGGACACGTAACATAAGGATAAGAGCGGGTCAGATCTATGTATCAATGACCTACCTTGTGGTATAAGTTGGCAGTGGCATTTGAACAAGAATAGTATTGGCAATGGCACTTGATGGAAATTCTGCGCGAATTTTGAGGATCACTTCAGCCTATCTTGCAAGAAAGAGTAGACTCAGGTGAGAAAAAGGGAGCCAAACAACTAAGTAAGGTCTAGAAGATAGCAAGAAAACGCACAACAGATTCTGACACCCCCCCCCCCTTTTTCCTAGTTCTCGAAAAAAAAAAAAAAAAAAAAAATCACTGAATTCGTAACCCTAACTTCACAAATACATTGTACATGATTGCTATATACTCCAAACTTAGCATGAGCCATAGCCCCCTGCTGACACTACGTCGGTATGCCTGTGGACTTACCAGTGTGCTAGCCTAGACATTTTATTGATGCTATGGAAGTTCTGATTCACTACTTTTTGTATTGGTTTTTTCGTACAACTTATTTCAAAACTTTTTTTACAACATACTTGCTTATACCACCATAACAAAAAACAGAAGTATGGTAAATTGTCACCATGCATGACATAGAACACCACCTTAAGTGCCCCAGCCTCTTCAATCAGAGCATTAACACGAAATGGAGGCTTGAACTCCTGTGTCATCCGATAGTTCATTACTGGGAACTCCCCATCTGGAGGTACCTGCAAGTTACAGAAGACAATAAACACATCCTGGTTAAGAGAGATGCATAATCAGCAACCCTGAAAAAAGGGAAATATCTTCAAAATGCACTAACCAAGCTCAAAGTCCGGTCTAAATCAAAGTTATCAAGTTGGACAGATTCATGAAAATTACAATCATCCAGTATCACCGTACCAGAACCAGAGCTACTATAACCTGAAACAAAACACAAAATCAGGATTTAAGCTGATTACAGAGGAAACAGTAAGCAACAAAACCTAAATCTAACAGCTCAATACCATATGCAGAACTTCCGCCTCTTCCAATGGTTACGTCCTCATTCAGAGCTAGTTTGATTTCTGGATTACCGGTAAGGTAACTCTTCATCTGGATTGTTCCATCAATTTCTGATGTTAAAATGTAACCCTGCAAAGCTCAAATTGTATTTCCAACCCAACATCAGGCACAGACATGGAATAGAATAAAGACGAGTAAGGCATATGCAAGCAAGAGAATAGTAATGTGCAGCAAACTAGAGAAAAGAACATTGAACACATCATCTACAGAGAATTATGTTCTTACACTGGAACTGAAGGTGACACTTATCTTCTCAATAATATCGACAAAAATTTCCTCTCTCTTCCTACCACCAGGCTCATTCGCTACCACAGACTTTGTTACTGCAGTTCCCGGCATTCTTTTGTTCCCTTGCTGTGTTCACCCACGTAATATGAGTCATAAGCAACACTTTTCAGTTGACAAGTAGCTCAGGACAAGGCAAGACTGTGGGTTAGGGTGCATGCGACTAATAGATAAAAACACAAGAGGCGCTGATTCACTCCATACCATGAACATAGAAGCAGGACCGAGAGCAGGCATACGGGCAGCATCGACCACAATTGGTTCATTGAATACATATGACTTCAACACTTCTGTAGATGTTGTTTGCATATAACCAAAATCCTACATAGTGAAGTAATGTTAGATGTAGGAAAACACAAAGCCTAATAGCTTATGAGATCTTATACTGTATTTAGATTTGAAAGCAACAGCAGGCTGATCACTCATACATCATCAGCCAGATGATGTTTCAAGACAAACTAAGAGGGCACACAAACACATATATCTTCAAATACCTTCAGCGATTGGTTGCAAGTCTAAAAATTATACGGAATGGAACTCAAGGATGGAAAACACTTACAATCACTTCATCAAGCAATTCATAAACGAGCACAAAGTTTCGTCTTAGAGACTCTTCACTTAAAATTCCAAGATAATCCTTGATAACACGTGAAATCCGCTGCAGGAGCTCCAGTAGCAAAGAAGGTGATACATTAGCTCTTGTTGTTGCAACAAACAACAGTCCAACAATCTTCAAATGAAAGTAGTTCACTCCGTCGACGTTCTGGTTGACAAAAAAACAGTGTAAAGCCAAATATAAATGGAAATGGTACAATAACAAGCAATTGAATGTAAGGTTTACTACTGTGATTCAGCAATATTTTCCTTTCTCTATAGGTTAGGGTCTGTAAGCAAGAACATACCACTGGAAACCAAATCAAATTATTTAACTGCTTGCTACACGTTGATGACCATCGTTCTATACCCAACAGAAAGCCATCTAGGGGCCCTTAAACATTAAAACTATACCTTGATAAATATATGTAAACTCATGATACTTGAATTCAATTAGAACCTATACATATCGGCATGAAAGATGGAATTCACCAATCTAGGGCAATTACATCTCACTAAATAAAGCACATACTACACAATTGCTTGTTTCAACTCATCATCCATTTACTGAAATAACTTTTTGAAATACATATAACATGAATGGGGACTGTGATAAGCAGGTGAGAAAATTGTCATAAACTTAAGTACAGCATTAAGAAAAGAACCACTTTACAATCTCTTCTAGATACCAAATACACCATCTACTGATGTAGCTTTCTTAACAAACACTTGATAAGGTTCAATAATTCTTGGTATAACCTATACAAGGAGAAGGAAAAGATGGGCAAAAGAATACCTACAAATACAGGTGGAGCCTCCTCTTCTCCATCCTCTTTCCAAAACTTCACCTTTCGGAAAAATATCTCAGTAGTTCCCTTGGGCACATCACCCCGATCTGCATCAACATACAAAAGTACAGCAATTTTAACGAATGTGCGTAAAAGTTGAAAGTTCTCCATGGCTCCTTAATCCTTTTTTTTTTTTTTTTTTTTTTGGTGATCTTTCATCATGACAGAATTTCACAAAATACAAATCTTTTCTTGATAAAGTGTTGTTTTTGACACAATTTAAACCATTTCCCCAAGACGAATATATCTTTTTTTTTTGAGAGAGAAGACGAATAAATCTTTTGTATTTGTAAGAAACTCTAATTGCTTTGCATTCCACCAAGCCCCAAAACAAGGCCATTTGACACTTGAGACTCAACTCCCTGCCCCATAAGTGATTTGTGTGGTATCAGCCCTCCAATAATTCACAAAAAAAAAAGAAAAACAAAAAAAAAAAAAATAGGGGAAGAAAAATAGTAGGCGACGGGAGGATGACAAATAAAGTACCAACAAGTTTCATGCATATTGATCCAAAAATTTTGTAGTTAACATCAAGCAACTCCAAAAAAATTCAACAACGAAAGTTGGACAGAAACAGATCATGGAAACATCTCGATATATGCATAACGTAGATGCTTTTATCTCGGTTTAGTGATCTTAGAGAGGCTATCTCCACTGACTAGTCGACCAGAATTGGATCAAATTACACAGGCACTATAGTTCAGGTCTCTACAATGTAAAGCTGAGAACTTTATCTATGGCAACCACTCAAATCATCTCAATCAAACTCGCCACAACTCAAAATTCACCAAATCAGCACAACCTAAGAAGCGTAACAGACACTATGAATCGATTCCCTACGCCTGAAATTTCCTATCATTTAAGTGGCGCATCAGATCATCCTACTCGAATTCTCCGCAACCCAATCGCTAAATGCACGACGAAAAATGAAACAATGCTAACTAAAATCACACCTCAATTTATCATAAAGATCAAAGTAATCAACTTTAAGCTAATTTCATCCATTAATTTAATCCCCTATATATAACCATGGATTATTATCGGATCATTTGATTACTCCTAGGGTTAGTCAACCACAATTCCTAAGTAAATCAAACATGCAAATACGGTAAATCAAGGTTAATTTACACAATTCGGACTCAATGCAATTAAAATTAACTCGGAATTTCACAAAGACCAACCCTAAGAAGGAAAAATTTTGATATCAGAAAAAAAAAAAAAAAAAAAAAAAAACAAAAAACAAAAAACAACGATAATAAATTCAATAAATCATAGATCATTGATATGTAATTGAATCAGAGAAGAATGTGATGGATCTAGAAACTTACAATCGCGGAAGACGATGTTATCGCCTCTTTGAGACAGAACGAAGAACTGCGATATCATTCTTCAAATTCTCTCTCTCTCTCTCGAAGTAAAAACGTATGTTTGAAGCTTCTTAAGCTCGCTGATTTTTTTATTTTTTTTCCCTCTCTATCAGATGTCGAGACTCGACCACCTGTTGTATAACAAGAGAATTACTGTTCTATTTTTTTTTTTTTTCTTTTACCTCCCAATTAATAACAGAACAAAATTACTGTGAGTCGTTTTTCACTGTAGCCGACATTTTCTTCCCTTCCCTTTTCCTTTTACTTTTTAAGTAGAATTCAAATCCCCAAAAAAAAAAAAAAAAAAAAAAAAAAAAAAAAAAATCAGTTCTCACATTTTTCGATTTTTTTGAATCGTGATGTTGAATAAACTAGTCTTCGTGACTTCTTCTAGTGAGTTATGGAATGATAGTGATACAACTATACAAGTGTTCATTAACGCGCTCGACTTGGAAATAATTTGAGGAGTAGAGGCTTTTCAACTTAATAACTCGCTCCGTTTTATGAAGGATGTAATATTTGGATTGAATGTCAAACATAAACAAATTAAGGAAACGGAGATTTTAGATTGTTTGCTTGTCATGGGAAAAAAAAAACAAAAAAAAAGGTAACATCGCCTTAGATTGCACATTTGTACACCGCACTGCGGTTACTTCAGATAACACTACGATCAAGTCAGACCAATGTTGGATGGACTGCTAAAAAAACATGGGAGGGGATGATGAAGATACATTACAAAAGAGCTACTACTAGAATTATGGGTCACTGCTAAGTTCCGACTTCCTCGTTGCTCAAACCTCGATTACAAATGTTGGTAGCTACACAGCAATTACAGCTTGATATAATGTAACACCAAGCATGGATCTCTGTTCCCAAAAGGTTACTATTCTCATCTGAATTTGCTTCTGCCTTCTAAGACCATTTCTGAAAATTCTCATTGCCGATACATATTACACAAAACGGGCAAGAGCTCCCAATAGTGTTAAAATTGCTTGACCAAAGAAGCATTGCAGATGGTTTTGAACTTTTGTAGGTAAAACACGCTGAAGCCTGCCAATTTGCAAAGCATGGTCTGAGAAACTGAATCCTTGGAAGAGAAAACGTCTAAAGATCAGGCAAAAACAAAAGGCGCTCAGTAACACACCTGTTTCACTGCACAACAGTCAAGGTATGTCCATTTTTGAGAAATGGAGAGCCAGATGGAGCTATGAGGCCAAGACCTTGCATCACTTTCAATCTTCGAGCACTTTCTCCAACCTTTTGGGGTGTGACATCCTGACAGGCAACCAGTTCAAGTAATGCATAAACCATTTCAAGGAGGGGAAGAAGTACAAGAAACTGCGAATGATGTAATAGCATGTAGACTCCATTACGGTCTGAGCATCTTTTTTTTTTTTTCTTTTTTTTTTGGGTACATAGGATGGGGGTGGGGATAGAAGGATTCAAACCCAGGACACCATCTTGGTTTCACAGTTGATAGTTGCTTCATTGACAATCTTTGCCACACAACAAGTACTGTACTACAATTTTACTAATCAAGCTAGTGCAACTGCACAGACCTGTGCTGAGGCCACAGGCCAATTGTAACTTGAGTAGCTTTACGAAATTCACATGTCAAACAACTCATGACACAATCGAAGACCTATGAACTCTCAAACAGCAACAAAATATACAATACACCTTCCAAACTAAATCAGGACATACAAACAAATTTTTATAGTTTCTTCAACTGCCAAGGGTTCTAATCTACAACTTCTGATTATTAGTCTCTAGGTTGTTTTAGTCGATAGAAAGGGAGGGAGATTGTACTCACATGGCCAGTGTCACTTTGCTTGACATCCTCATCGACATTGTTGTTCCCTGTCATCATGTTATCAAACAATGCCGTTAAAATTTCTATAAACAGGTAGAACTTGTAAAATCCACAAAATGTGCTTTTAGGGGAAATTGACAAATCACAGCACTTGGATAAAAAAAGCCCATTAGCTAGTACAAAAATAGCACCGACGCCATTTATAACTGTTAGCTATCATTCAGAGGATGAGATGTTTCAACTATTAATGGAGTTTAATACAAGCAGCTGCCATTTCTAGTATTTCCATATGAAACTTTTGCTGTTCAGGAACTTATGTTTGTCTACAGCAGGTGTAGAAAACTACAAAACTTATGAACATTTTGTTCGTGCTTCTGCTATGTAATCAGATTGAAACTCAGAATCATCAGGCCACTCAGCAATCACAGAGATGCAAAGAATAAGACAAATAGGGGTGGCAGCCTCAATCTGATCTGATATGGGATACCTAGTGTAAAGAACGGAAACTTTCTTCCAAGAACAGTAAAAAAACAGACAAAAGAAGATGAAATTAAAAGATCTGAAAATCCATAAGATCGGAAAGACTTGCACCCGCACTGAGTCACAACAATTCCAAGGCCCCAAAGTCTTTCATACTCCGTACAAACTAACAGAAGGGGGGATTTAGGGTAGCATGAAGCCATGAACTTTTCAAATAAAACAGTTTGTCACGATCTAGGACTTAACCACTAACGTCCAATGCCCCAAAACTAACGACAACTTAAAAACAGATAACAGCAAAAAAAAAAAAAAAAAACTTACCTTTGACCTCGGTGCTGAAGCCCTGGGATAACAATCAAGAGAAGGTCAAAGTTCAAACTATATCCATAGAGTGAAAAATAGAAATGTCAAATCAACTCGACAGTCCATGCGAGGTCATACCTGCTTCAAAGCTTCCTGAATAATCTCTTTATGGCTACCTTTATGTCGCTTGAGCACCTGTACATCAAAATTATAACAATATCATAAAAGTGACATAGCAACAATCAGTTTTATGTTTTAGCAGAAAGGATTATCATTTCAAACATACATCATTGAACTCCACAAGGCTTGTATTGAGGTCCACATATGAGCTACAAATCACACAGAAATATGGTTTAACATAAGTGAATAAATGAATTTATCAAAGAAAACTATAACAAAAGTCAAAGCTACTAACTACTCATATGTTCCATATAGGCGCACAAGGACTTCGTTGCTTCTTTTCTTTCGTGGTTTGAGGCGACTGCATACAGTATTCTCGTCCACTATCTATTTCAAAGATATGTAGAAGAGAAAGTTAGCCTATCTTTTAGTCAGATTTTCTTTTCTGATTTCTTACTCAAGAGTCCCAGAGGATAGTCAGTCAAAAATAACCTGTGCAGGCCACCATGAATCGCCACAGCTCTTGACCCAAGTGACATCTCCTGGTTTGAGCCCAACACTGGACTGGTTTTCTAAAGCTCCATTTGAGTGTTTTTCCTCATCATGCCGCCCACCATTAGCAAAAACTTTCCTTTTCATGTTCACCTAGCACAGTCAATCTATCTAAATATTGACACACCAGCGCACAAGAAAGTGCAAAATTAGTCCCATTTCCGCTAATATAAGAGCCAATGGCATCCCATGAAGCTCAGTATATACCGAAAAATTAACCTTTACCTAGACACACTACCTTTACTTCAAATCACAAACCGGTCATTCAAGTAAAACTCCCTGCATAACAGACAATTTACTATTGAATTAGAACATCCCAATATAGCATGTTTGCATATAAAAATGCTTAACAAAGCAAAATCAACCAACATCTTCAGCAAGACAAATATTAAAAGTATAACCCTCTTGATCATATAATACTTTAGAGTGTCACCAAGGCTGATATTCCCCCTATATTGTTTAAACTTCATTTATTAGATGTTGTAATTCAACATAATGTTTGGGAAAATGAGATAACGTCACCCTATGGAACCCAATTTCGGTACCACCCTCTACAATGTAGTTTAAAATCAAGAACCCCCACCCCCTTCCAACCAATAGTGTGCTACTGGGTTCTTGCCTAACATGTAAATTAAAGCTAAATTAACAAACAAAATGAAGATTTCTTGGTAAAAAAAAAAAAAATGACCTTTTCTGTTGATTCAATATTCATATTACTATAGTTCAAAATTCCCTCCACAATGTTCATAACACCAACACAAAGATACAAACTTTTCTCTTTTTAGCTACTTTCCAACATACAACAAATACAAAAGTTGCATACTTTCATCGTATAAATCAAGAATTTAACACATAATAACATGACAAACATGTATCATTTCTGCTCAAATTACCAGGGTTTCTTGTAAAATGAAAGATGCCCCTTTTCCACAATTTTTCACAATGAATTGCAGCAAGAATATCAGATAATTTAAACAGCAAAATACAAGGAGGATCAGCAGCAGAAAATAAACTTACCCACAAAAAATTATGAACTGATGCCCAGGAAAAAAGATGAAGAAAAGGGAGGTAAAGATGGAATCTTTACTTTGATCTTTTTTTATTTTCTACCCAATTAATTGGAATAAGAAGTGTGTGAGACAAGCACGGGAAGAGTGAAGAGTGAAGAAGAGAGTGGTGGTGTTTTAGTGTTGGGTGACATTCATTCCCCAGTCAATTGCTGAGTCGCGGCACTCTGTCGTTTGAAGTCTCCTCCCTCTCTCTTTCATTAATGTGCTACTCGTGCAGTGTGTACTCACTTTTACTCCGTATTTGATTTAGAGTTTTCTCGTCCGTAAATCTTGATAAACATTCGGTGGAGTTGGCACGAAACTAGATCGATTTAATTGATGATATTTGTATAAGTTTTGACAATTTGACTCCATAATCGTCTAATACACGTTGTGGATCTTAATTCTCTTATATAATTGAATTTGACTCAAATTCGAACTGGATTGGATGATAGCAAATCAAGACGGTATAAGCATGAACAAAAACAACTTTCAGTTCTTTTCTTGCTTTTGTAAGAACGTTGATTTCAATAAACATATACACTTTTAAAAACACGTGAAATAACTCAAAAGTCGCCCCTTTTACTAATAATCTTATTATTGTGCTCACCTCCTAGAAATGCTCAACTCAATTTATTGTAAATTCAAGATTAAAAAAAAAAATTAGTTCCTATGGATAACGTGAGAAATGCTCAATCGGCTATCTTTGACGTGCATTTGATGACTCTTCTAATCTGAACGTCTGTGTAACACTGCTATCATATAATAAGCTCTAACTTGAATTTTTTGTTATCACAATTTATCGAATAATGCCCAAACTTATAGCGATAGACATATATGTGCAACTTTAGAAGAAGTCCAAACAAAATACGTTTACAGGAATAAAATATCATTAAAGCTTGCTAGAGTTTTCAATGGAAATATCAATATACAAAGAGTGTAAAGGGCTAACAATTGATTGTTATTAGTCAAACTAATCCACACTCCATAGTCCATAGTTACATCTTGCACAGTTGCGCCATCAATTCTCATCATTCCCACTAACAGTAGTGTCACGTTCTTGAGTTCTTTCAGGCTTAACAAGTACTCCTGCTACCCCAAATGATCAACCCCAAAGAATTACTCAGGGCAGCGGAAACATTACAGGTTCGGATAAAATCTGCACAGGGTCACAGTAATTTCAATAAGTTCAGATGACCACTGTGGATCGCAAAATGGATAACTAGTACTCAAATAATTTGTCATCTGATGCCATTTTGTGGACGTTATGGTGCTGGCTTGAAGCCAACTAGCCGAGACACGGTGAGTTGCTTTGTTCAGGAATATTCGCGCTTGGGTGTTTGTCAGCAAGTCTTTTTTGCTTTGCTTCTGTGGTTTTTGGTGCCATCTGAAGCCTACAGATCTTAGGAATCATATTCAAACATTCACGCACAATCAGTTTAACCTCGAATAGCATTAAAGGAACATCAAATTGCTAGTCCGGTTTCCTCAGATGTCATTGCAGCCATACCTGCTCGCCTCATACCACCGAGATTTGCAGCTGACAAAACCCTGCATCTGCTAGTGTCTTCTCCGCCAGATTAACTAACTGATAGCTACTTCTGCTTATCATCCGATTCCAACTACCACAGCCACATTTTGAGAATGTGTGAGATTTTGATGCAGTGGATCAGTCAATGTCAGTATTGTAGCTGCAGAACAGCAGATGGTTTCCTGCAGACAACACTTTTCCACTGGCTACTAATATACAACAACATCACACGCCAATGGAGAGATAAAGGGGGCTGTTGAACAAGGTCTAACTGCGATGTCAAAAACATAGAGACAGTTCTAGATGATCCATAACGAAAATTACTGATGAGTCCCAACACCGGAAATTGCGTAACAGAACAGTCGAAACAAGCATTACTACGACCACTGACTGCTACTGTAAAACATCCCACATCAAATTCAAGATTCGCAATAAAAACCTCTAATAATTAGTAGAGTTGGGACAACAAACAGGGATTTGCATTAGTAATACAAATTGGATGATTCCATTAGTGATACAAAACCCATATCAACAACAGAAGAAAGGATCTAGTATTACAAAATCATTACAAAAAGATACATAAACAAAAGCTATATAGAAGATCATGTGAGTTAGTTGCTACAAAAACTACATTCTACATGACAATCAAAATCTATCTTTTACTACTTCAAGTAAAAAAAAAAACAACCAACAGAGCAGCATCAAGTTTTCTTATGATTTTGTCATAATTACTGCTCTCCAATCTTTCTTATTCCCACTATTTCCATCCGAAAATCACCACAACTTCCTACACCTACAATACGACCTTCTTTCCACCCGAAAAAATCGCGCCAAAATATACTCTTAAACCAAACCCCAACACCAACACCAACAATCTAGAGAGCCATGGGATTTTTCCGGGGGCGGCCACGCTTTTTGGCCCCCGGAGCAGACATAGCATTTACGAACCCAGCTGATGCACTTCCATCAGAGAAATCAATCATGCCACTAACACCTGCATTCATATTCCTCCTATTCACATTCGCCACCTGCTGCTGCGGAGCTGCAGCTGCCATGGGCGAAGTAAACATGGCAGGCATCCAGTTCGGAAAACCCATATTCCCGTTATTATTATTCGCAGCAGCAGCAGCAGCAGCAGCAGCAGGATCAGCATTGTTGTTATTATTATTATTCGCAGCTGCTTGTCCATTATTAGTAGAACCACCCTTGTTCCCTTTCCCACTTCCCTCGAGCGAAAACCCGAGTGGGAATAAGCCCCAACAGCAGTAATACGCTTCTTTCCCCGGGACCATGGGCGGCATGGAGGGTATTGACGCTGCATGAAACGCCCGCTCGCAATTCTGGCACCGGATACAGCACTCCTTATACGCCCTAGGATACTCGTACAACACATAACAGTAGGGGCAGGCTGTCCAGAAATTAGCCAGCCTCTCCCCTGCCCCCCGCCCGGCACTACCACCGACTCCGCCACGGGAACGATGAATGTTCTGGTTCGCATTCATCTGTCCCGTGGCGGCGTGAGTGAGCGGGGTAGCATTAGAACCAGGAGCACCGTAACCATCGTCATCATGCGGTCCGTCTTCTCCTACTCCTCCACCCCGAGAACTCCGCCTCACCGGGAGCTTGTCCTTATCCAAGGAGCGGAGATCCAACTTTGCGTAGAGAGACAACTCTTTATCATACGGCGTTTTCTTCGCCGGATCGGAGAGGACCGTCCATGCGTCAGCGACAAGCTTAAAAGCGGAGTCGGCGAGCGGGTAATTGTTCTTGTCAGGGTGGAGGAGGAGCGCAAGGCGGCGGTAATTCTTCTTGATTTGATCAGGATCGGAGCGGCGGTCGGACTGGAGGATGGTGTACCAATCGTGGTGGCGGTTGTTGTTGACGCGCTTCTCGGAGGCGAGTAAGACTTCGGTGATAGCTAAGATCTGGTCAGATCCTTCTAAAAGAGACTCGGTTTCTTGTGCTAGAAGCGCGAATTCTCGTGAGCCGGTGAGATCTCGCGACTGCAGGAGTTTCTCGGCTATGCCTAAGAGTCGCTCGGCTTCGGAGAGGCTTGGGTCGGGGTTTGTGGTGGCTGTTGCGGTGGCGGAGGGTGGTTGGTGGTGGTGGTTGTGGTCCATTTTGGGGGAGATGGGGTTGGATATTCGGAAAATGGGGGAAAGTTTGAGATTTTTTTATTATTACAGTGAAAATGGATGAAGTGAATTGTATGTGTAAAATGGTCTTAATGGATGAGATCATAAGTTGGAGAGAGATTATGTTTGGTTTAAACAGTTGAGATCTCGATACTTGTGTTACATCGGTTGTTTTTATGTCTCGAGTTCTTACCAACATTTACGTGTATGAATCCTCTAGAGTTGAAAATGAACTCTATTTGGTAGAGTTTACTTAAAAAGGTAAGAATGAATAATTTAAGATTTTTATTTGTGTCTTTCAAAATTCTTTCATTTTGTCTTATTACTAGTTTTGGTAAACTCCACAAACTCTACCAAAAACAAACTTTAGAGGATCCGAAAACTCATGATTAAGTGTACCGTGTTCATGAATATAACTTCGATGCAACATTCATTTAGAGTTTCTTCTAGTGCTTTTTTTTTCGTCATTTCACTTAGACGTGTGCAAAGACCCCACCTAGCCGAGACCAATGATCAAATCGAATACTAAAACGATAATATGTGGGTTAATATCACAAATTCAAAGCTATTCGATTTTCTATACCAAACCTAATATTGGGAACTTTAATATTCCAAAATTTTCGTTTCTTCTTTAATACTCCAAAATATCCAGCATGTATACCATACTCTCGAGATTATGTACTCCCGAATTTGCGTTTATGTACTTTAGCAGATTTTTAATGTACTTTTGCAAGTTTTTCATGTACTTTAGTGGATATTTTATGTATTTTTGTGAATTCGTGTATAGT
>JBBYHQ010302816.1:0-18997 GCA_038382645.1 Spergularia azorica | reverse complement strand
CATGCATTAAGACAAACATCCGACTATGTGACCCAAAAAAAGCGTTATTTTATGTTAAGACGCAAAAGATACATTTAATAGAATTTAGGGGCCCCGATTGAAATCTCGCCCAGGGCCCCCATAATCTCCCAGCCGGCCCTGGCATGAAGTGATCCTTTAAAAATGAAAATCGGGATTACAATCGCATCTCACCTTCTACTCCGTATTCCCTAAAAACAAATAGGCTAGACTGTTTCTACGATAGTTTGTCAATGACTCAAGTCCATGAGCAATGCATTACTCATTTATCAACAACATTATCAACAAACAATACGAAGGCCTTTTCTCGACCACAAAATATTACAAACCCAAATATCCATAACCCCACGAAACAACCCTCTCAAGAATCGTACTCCGGAAACGGATTCCACAAGAGCAATGACAACAAGAAGAAATTAGGAAGCAAGAATGGAATCCAAGGGTTAACTTCACTGTGAAGCCTCTTCCTATGAAGCCTCTTCCTAACATAATCCCTCTTTCCTTGATCATCCCATCTAGCTTCTTCTAAACCTTCGGCCAAAACAAGAGGTGGTGGCTGAGAATAAGGGCACTTTGACCTCCAAGATGTCATGGGCTTGCCTAATTGGGAAACCCTTTTGAGGAAGAGGGAGACTTTCCATTTTAGGAAGAAAGTTGGGTCATTCTTGTATTTAGGGCAGAGGATTGGTGGGTAATCCCAGTTTAGGTAGCATGGAATTTGATTGGAAATGAAGTATTGTGAGTGTAGAGTTGGGTTGGTTGTTGGGCTTGTTAATATGTGTGTCATGGCATGGAGTTTTTGTTCCCATGTTGTGTCTTCCATTGTTGGGTTCTTGGTGAAGTGAGCGTGAGGTTGTTTGAGTCGTGTGTGGACATAAAATTTATGTGTAGCCTTTCTCGTTCCGATATACTAGCAAGTTCTCATTTACTACTTGGTAGTGACTAGTGACGTTTTCAAAGAGTGGCTAGATTCCAATGTATAGGGAATTTGCTCCGAAACTTAAAAAACGATTAGTTCTGTTTAAAATGAACGCAGTCCTAATGTTGGAGTTAAGGAGCATGATGTATGCAAAATCTATTGTTTGTGACATCCATCAACTGTTCAACGGAATTTTCACATAAAGCTACTATAAGCTCTACCTGATATTAAAACGGTTACATTTACCGAACACACTTGGACTACACGATTGCTCAATCAAGAGAACAGCAAAATGCACAGAGATTAGCATATTGCTTTACAGTTTATGCCGTAATGTTTTGCAAACAAGTATGTAAGGGTGATGATGGACTACTTACAGTATCAATATCAACTGCGTATCAGCCTCGGTTCTGGTTCTGTTATGAACATTCTCAGCTAGCTACCTTAAGAGTGGTGACATCCACCTTAAAGCAAACAAGAAGGGTGGGAGATATACACCAAGATACTGCAGTGGGCGAACTCAATGTCAGGTTCAGCTAAATCATGAAATCGACTTTTAAATTAGAGCACAGATGCACAATAACTTACCAGGTAAAATGCAGCCATCAAGTACATCAAAGGAAATAATGTGCAGAAAGCAAGCAGGAAAGAATACTGAAGGAAGCGAACACAGGATTAGCGTATGCTCAGTTAGAGAGATCGATTGTACTAACAACATGGCCTGCATAAGTCACTTACCAGAATCACTATTGACAAAGGTAACGTCATGAAGAAAACAAATAGTGCAAAGGCCTGGGATAAGCGGATCAGACTCGGGATTAGCTTCAGCATAGCAATGAAATAAATATTAACTCGGAAGATCAACATCATTTTTGACATACCAGAACTAACTTCAATGTCAAAATCACTGAACCTAGCATGTAGGCAAGGGCAAATATACCAGAAACCTAGAATAAGAAAATGCGAGGTTAGCAAACTAGCAATGTCAGATCAGATAAATTATTAGAGTACTGGACAGATGTTTTAGCTACAAATCAACTTGCCAGAAATATGATATCTCGAGCACCAATATCAACACTGAACACAGTTTTCTCTATCTCCTGTTTAATAAACCAGTGCATGTTAAATTAGGAGCTGTGTAGCAAAGAGTAGCCAATAATCAGCTCAAAATAGGCAAGTACTTGCGAACAAAAGATGCCAGAGTATGCATAGTATGTAAAGTGAATGGTAGCTAGACAAGGAACATCTCATCAAACAAAGATGTAACTGTCTTACCCTTTCAATGCCTGAAGCCAGCAATTCCTTCTTCCTTCGAGCCATTGATGTCTCGAGATCCAGATCGAATGCTATTCAGATGTCTTCGAATTCCAGCCTCCAGTTTGTGCATCTATGAACACCCAACTGACAGGTCAGTGAATCCATGTGAAACAGAATGATGAAACTGTGCACCTATGAAGTGATTAATCGCGCTGACCTTTGTGTTTGAGTTGGACCAAACACATTCCAGGTCTTGAATAGAACGATCCCACTCCTGAATTAGCTCCTTAAATTCTTCAATAGGAAGGTTATGAATACTATGATTCAGGTCCCGAAATAACTGTTCCAATTGTTCGGCAGAGAGGTTTTCTAAGTCATTTTTCAAGGTAGCCAGTTCACTTGCATATCTTGAATGATTATCTGAAGCATTCGTCGGACAAAAATGATTGACAATTCAGCCAAAGTACAAGACAGTAATGATCAGAAGCATTGCTAAGTAACTAGTACAGTCGCAATCTGCTACTAACACGAACAACACAAACAGTCATAAACTCTACTCTTAGAAATGCAGAAAAATGTCGAAAAGTTGAATTGATCATAATAGGTAACAGAGAACTCAATGAGTACAAAGGTAAGCAGGACCGGCTAAGCTGCACCTGTAATCAATCTTCTTTCATTAAGACCTCGATTAATAGAAGTCGAAAATACATTCTATGATTCCTAACTTTCATATCTATCGCTAACATTGGTCGTTGTTCTCGGTTATACAAGTATCAGGAAAAGGATGAAGAACATCTAGCACATTAGTCCAAATCCAGACATGTCAAGAGCACGCCAGATTAACTAAATCCTTCTCACATTGTTTCCGATTTCTACTAATATCTCAAAACAGGAAACTATGAGAACAACATAACAGTTTTAAAAACCGCGAATTAAACGACAATTACAATTTCAAAAATCATATTGATGATGAGCAACTTCCGAAAACCTTAGAATCAGCCTTAGAATCAAATTCAACCAATAAAGCTAAAGAAGTAATCCCAAGATATCAGCATAAAATGTCAATATAAGAAGTATGAATCGTAATTGAGAAGTAACTGAATGCAGATGAAATTTAATCGTATACAACTATCGAGACACTAATTTCGTACTCAAACTTTATCATCATCGTCATCAACGCATCATAAATAGCGTCATTTTCACGGAATTTACAAAACTTCTTGAATACAAATTTGCTGAGAAAACACAAGTACAGCAAGTATAATGAAAATTCAAAATAGTTTATATCGAAATCATGTGCAGCATACCTGAATGAGCAACAGTGAGGTTCACGCCATGGATTTCGTGCTGCTGCTGCAGAGTATCATCGGAACTGGAGAAGTTTCGCGATTCGACGAGCTGACTTTGTTCTGCGGAAACGAGTCCGTAGGAAGTGAAAACTAGTGGTGAGAGTAGAGAAAGAAAAAACAACGTTGTCGCGGAAATCGTCGCCATTGTTGCTCAGCTCTGTTCTGCTCTTCCTTAGCTCTTTAATAATCCCCAAAATTTCCCGCTTAAAACATCACCATTGTTTTGACGGTTATTTTGGCTAGAAAAAAATTACTTTGAAAAATGTGTAAAATTTATTTAGAATAAAAAAGTTAGTTATTCTGTTACGCTTGTTCAAAGTATCTGTTCTCTCTGTCCATAAAAACAAAAGGTTTAGGTACAAAACTTTCGCGCCAAAAAAATATTTTGAATTTATTTTCTTTGAAATGATTTTTTTTATTTTTTTTTTTTATGAAAGAGGCTGTGCAACTTGCTAATCGCCTAATCAATCACACAAAAAGAAACTGAAGGAAAAGAATGCAATCTCTATGGTTTATCCTTTTTGTCGACGGCTTTGTAGCCGTCTAGGTCGGACTGAAGCTCTTCCCATGAGTGTGGATCGGAGACTCGGATGTAAGAGGCGAAGTGACTTAGATATGAAAGGAGAGGAGAGAGGGAAGGCGAACGAGGGTGGAGAAAACAAATTACAGATCGGGTGAATATTTGTTAGAAGTTAACCGCGACCAACCCAAACCTGCCATAGCCTGACCACTCTATTTTATACTATACTCGTGTACGAGGTATGAGCTATGCCTCTTAAGAAAACACTCTATTTTATACTATACTCGTGTACGAGGTATGAGCTATGCCTCTTAAGAAAACATGATAACCGCGGCCCTTTAAACAGACCACCGGCACTTTCTACATCTGAATAACACACTAGAATACTAGACAAAATCTTTAGTACAACCATACGTGAAAACACTGACAACCATTCAAGAACAAGTATTGCGAAGCACTGTACAATATGTTAACACACTAATTGTTACACAAGTACACTATAATTTGTATATAAAGAGGAATAGATAATGAAGTACCTAACCTACATTATAACCATCTGTGTTCACTGTTCAGCTTCTCAATGCCAAAACTGTGTCTGATCCGCCGCGCTAGTATGATTGGAGTTAATCAGTTATCTCCAGTGCGTTGATAACCATATCCAAGCAAGCATGATCGGGAAAACCAATGTAAAAGAAGCCTGAAATAGTCAAATCTCCAAATTAAAAGAAATGCAACAATGCACGACGATTGAATTCTCAGGAGCCGACATGAACTTACCAGAACAAATACCGATTCTTCACCAGCAAGAACAGCAGTGAGCTCATGTTTATCCATCTCACGTTTGACAACACCTTGTAACTGAAATTCATCTATTAGCAAGCTCAACAAACTGATAGCTATAATCAAATGGTATCTTAACGTCTCAAATGCAGAGAAGAACCTAAAATATGGCAATTCTCAAGTAAATGCAAAGCTGAAGCTACAAGAGGACGGAAGGTCATCACAATGAAAATGGCCCAAGAACAAAACATGTAACATTGGCCACATAGGCACAGAGATACAAAGTCGAATAGGTCCACTAGGGCGTGTTCAACTCGAAGGCCTAAATCTTTTTTTTTTTTTTTTGAGAGGACTCAGAAGGCCTATATCTGATACTATGGTCAATACGCCACACGCGTTCCTACAATATAATCATGCTGAGGTCATAGAGAACAATTCCAAACTTCTTCAGATAGGATCTAAAATAAACTGCATTCGACCAAAAACCAGTACATTCCATTGGAAAAGGAATGTCACCTAATATAGAAGATGCTTTGATCAGAATTCACAAGCCAAAGTTTCAAACCAATATTTTCGATGTCCAAGCTAAGCTCTTAGCACCTCAGAAATGGTCTGTCACACTAATAGAAATACCCTTACTAGAACTTATGCATAAAAAATTCAAGTAGGACTGAAGACTTCTCAAAGAAGAGTAGTGGTGAGTCTAGGAGAGGCAAATAAATCAATGAGCCGATCCAGGCGTGATGACTTTCATCATAATAAGGGATTCAACAAATCCTAAATCATAAATCTAAGACAGAAGAGGGGAAAGTATAACCCTTAAAGCTACAGGGGAATGGCAAGTTATAGGACTTGCTGATTCAGAATTCTAAACGACAGACCTGGTGGTGATACTTCTTGACAGCGGCCAGAAACTTTTTCAGTAGGTGAAGAGCTCTCGATGTGTAGGGAGCTACCATTACTTGATATCGTCGGCCACCAAAATTGTTGATAAACTACAAAGTGAGTCACAAAGTCTTGTTATCTTCACAACTGAGAGAGCCAATAAAGTAACCAAAGAAGAAACAGGAAACTCCCCCTCCCCTCCTCGCTTACAGAGAAAAGGTTTTGGAATAAATCAGACGTCAGTATGTGTACACATGAAAATCACCTTGAAAAACAAGCACCTTTGATTGCGTATGTGCCTCCTTAGTTCAGCAGTCCTCCTCTGTCAAAAGGTCACTGTTCATTATGATAACATTAAGGAACCCAAGGCAATTCAGATACAAAAAGCATAATTTTTCAGCTGTATAGGGGAAGTGAGCAATACTTCTATGACTTCCTGCGCTTGCTCCAGCTTTTGAACATGAAACCAGAGTTCCGGGACAATGATAGATGTCTGACATATACATTTGCTTAGTAAACATAAAGGTTGAGAAACAAATACATCTAGAAAAAAAGAACATTATATAACGAATTGAGTGTTAGGTGCTTTATTTTTACATCTAGAAAAAAAAGAACATTAATAAAAGGTTTAGTAGTACTTTTGGTGGCTGGTAACGATTCAAGTCACACATTCATATCCAATTGATAGGCAGGAGTACAGGGCAGCAATTTTTGGTACATCAGAAGCAATTACATACTAGTGTATCAGGCAAGACATGCTAATGAAAAATCAAATCCAATACTTTATTCACTTCAATTCAAAGCGCTTGCATATCCTATTGCACTTGGTTGACTATCCTAAACAGTAAAGATTTTCCTTAATGTTCTGTATCTTCTTAACATTAAACCTTCCTAAATGAGACATATAAAGGGAAATGAATAGCTAATCTAGTCGTAATAAAACAATTACACATACATCACAAATGAAACATACATGCATCCACGAAATGATGAAATGGCTAGCATTGGTCTTACCGTTTTAACCTTTGATGCAAGTAAATCCACCCGATTCTCATAATCTTTAGCCCTACGTTTCAAATGTTGAAGCTGCCTGTCATTGTTCTTCACACCCGCTTCCAGTACCTTTACCTAAGGATGCACAAATTTAAAGATAGAGATGCTGCACCGATATCCATTTCCCTTTCCAAAGTTCCTAATACTCGGCAAATGAGGCAATTGGAGTGAAAGAGAGTATCTTGAGAATGAAGTACAATCATACCTTTTCTTCAAATGCAGATATCTCTTGATCATACTCAGGCGCCTCCTGCAAACCATTTCAAACACAAGCTACACTTATGTACGCCAGCTACGACATGTGTGAAAATTGCCACTAGGGAGGTGACAAAATTCATTATCCCGAGTAAGCGGAGTATGTTGTGCAAACAATGCTGACCTTTACATTGGACAACTTAGACTCCAACTGAAGAATGGTTTGGCTCAACTCATCGATTTTCGTCTCACACTTTGATATATAAGTGCCTTTTTTGTAGACTTCACTATCGGTCATCTCAACTAAATGTTCTGCAGCAGCACAAGTTCACGAAATCAATAAGCCAATCAGCAAGAAACCGAGAACTCGAGCTGCTAAGATCAAATTCAAAACTGGAACCTCATTTGCATTTCCACGGTAACAAATGTTGCACACTGTTAAACTGTTAAAGTATAAAACCGATTACTGAGCCCAAAGGGCATCCGCGTGAGGAGGCGTGTTAAAGGTACAAAACCGATTACCTAAAACCGAGTACTGAGCCTCAATCATCAGCTTATGCTTTTGGTTGAGTTGGTTCCAACACACCCCAAACTAACTAACAATAAAATCACCGGTATCTTACACCAGAAGATTTCAATTCACTAATAATCACGAAACATTTACTTACATAAATCAAATGGTAAACTAGAAATTCGACCTAAACATTCATCACCAATTCACCAACAAAAACAATTCTCTTTAAATCTTAAAATTCCAATAAAATTCAAGAACTAATTTTGATTTGATTGGGATTAGTAGAGTAAGAATCAAGCTAAATCAGTAAATAAAGAGGGGAAGAGAGAGAAATGAATACCTAATTTCGAAAGACGTAATTTCATGTCTTCAATTTCGCAAGTGACATCGGAATTGCAGTTTCGCGGCAGCGGCGGAGCGTCAGCGGCGTCGATGATCTGAGCGTGATCGGTGGTGGTGGCGGCGGCGGCGGTGGCGGAGAAGAGTGGTGAAGTAAGAGCAAAGAGCAATGCGAGGCAGAGGTAAGATGTGATCTTGATCTTCATCGTCGCCATTGTTGTGCTCATTGTCGGAGCTTAAGTTTGACTGTAGCAGCTCACGTTCCCTTTTCCCTCCCACGCCTCTTTTTTTTTTTTTTTCCAAGGCCGTTGTTTTTTTTTGCCGGGTTATGGAGTAATTCTAGGAAATGAGATTTCGCGTATAGATCGTTTCACGGTAATTTATTGTGACATCGACTTTATTTGGATTCTTTGACAGAGTGTTCCTAAACTAAATGAGTAGTGGTTCATTGAGTCATTCATTGACTCAATGTCACGATTTATCCAATCGGTCTACATGTTTAGTTACGTCGCCACCTTGGTACTATCACCATGGGTATTGAGTCTTATAAGCATTTGGTAGTCCTGGCACTATGCTAGGGTTACTTAGTGCAGTAGCCTACATGCCAAGTTGCCAACGAGTAAATTTAAAGGTGGATGTAGAAGATCCCTTGTATAATTGAGTAATGTCGCGAATTGCAATCGCTCTACATGTTTTGGTACCTTGGCACTGCAGCACTACCGCCGAGGGTAATGATTTATCAAAATAGGTTACAAGCATTGCTAGGCCAGCATTGTGTTGGGGCACAACATTAGATGAGAAAGGAGAGCGGATGCATTTGGCATTTCTTGTAACTTACGTAGTGGTGTGGACTACATGCTACGATGCACTGAGCTACAATTGTTCCATGACTAATATTTTGTAGAGTCGATAATGTAGTTAATCTTAAGAGTCTCAAGCCTTACCTAATCGTTAGAGTGTCGTATCAAGGCGTTGTGTTATTTATAATTAGATATTTTAGATTTAAGGGGCAGTTGAAATTACGAATTGTATGATCCGATCTACGTAATTAAAAACTCCTATCTTAGTTGCAAACTTGCAACTAGCCAACTAGTAGGTGTTACATAATGAATGTACCAGGTTGACCATCAGCTTTAGATCAATCTCTGAGCAGAAAGTGAAGCCAAATATTACTCATTATTGAAAACAAGAAGTTTACAGATAGCCATAGTTTGTACTCCGAATTGAATCAATTGACGGAAAAAAATTTTAATTTTACAACAACATTCTTGTGTTTCTTCTTCAAGAAGGAAAATTATCGGAATCTACAGTGAAGTTCCTTCAGCTGAAGGCATCTTTTGTGCAGAGTTTTCCGCTTAGGCGGCCTTCTTTTGCTGCGATTAACAAATTCGGATTATGTCAGAAGAATGGCATTGCGGTTGAGGACATTAGTTACACAAAAGTTTAGCTCATACGCAAATTTTTGGATGAACCCGTTTAATGAGATAATTGAGTGAAATGGTCTATTGGTAACGCGTTCATCCAAAACATGCTCTAGTTACTTAGTAAGTTCTTACTCGTTTCTCTTCCTCGATTCTGGCCTTGATGACAGAATACATGGCTACACCAGCAATGGCAACGCCAGTTCCGACTGCTGTTTGTGTCGAAATCTTGTTGCCTGCGATGAGAAGATTTCATTAGTGTTGTTGCTTGTTACAGGTACAGTACCAGGTGAGGAAATGGAGAAAGATATGCTGCAGAGCCTTATTCCCAAAAAGAATTGGGGTCGGCTAACATTAGTCGTCATGTGTAAGACTTTAACCTCACGGGAAGAAAAATGGATTAGATGTAAGAACATACCAAAAACAATGATGGAGAATCCAATGACAAACACTCGTTTCAACACATTTCCAACAGCGTGAGTGAGTGGTGCAACCCTCTCTAGGGTGTTGGTAGCCAACTGCAAATAGAAATAGGCGAAAAGAGTCATCACACATCAGTAGATTCAAGTCGACAGGAGGGTAGGGATTTTTACGCTCCTCATCTTAGTATATACGCTTCCTTCTATTAGAAGGACACCGGAAACAGTAAAAAAACAGGACTCGTAGTTTTAGGACAGAAGTAAACCTGGTTGTAGAGATGGTAAAACATTCCAACCCAGAAGAGATCAGTAATGAATTTGGTTAGCCCAACTTGTGCAATGGCATCAGCAAAACCATGCTTCAAGAGCTTAGGACCCTCGACCTGAAATATGTCAGGGAAATGTGTAAGACAACAGGTTAGCAGATGAACGGGGCAGCAAACAGAATCGTGTTGTTAAGACGACAACTACTTACAATAATTGCAGGTGGGAGGCACACGAACAAAGCAATGATGGTAATGTAGGCATATAGATTGGTACTGTCCATGTCAGTCTGAAAAGAAGAGAGAGAGCATAGTGTCAGGACAAATAAGGATGTATTAAGTTGGACGACATTGAAACTAATCTAGCTTCTAAGAGAAGCATAACCATGGCTTTCTTTGAGTAGATACTCCTGTAGGTGAAAGAGATGTTTGAAATCATAGCACTAATGAAGCCGAGCCAGTTGAATGACAGTTCAGTCAGTGAAGCCACGGAAACACCTGCATTGGTTTACACACTGGTTTATCAAGCACGCGCTAGAAAAGCACTTTGAATTGTTGATTAATCGTCAACAGACTCAACACCAACAATCTTTTCGATTATCAGTCATAATTTGTATCATATCCGTCTTTCATGATAACCCGTGAGCAAGACTACAGATAACAAAAAAAATACTTACCAATAACAACTGGAGCCAAGGAGAGCCAGAGAGTGATAGGAATGGATTGTCCGAGTATGAACTGAGAAGCAGCAGCATTGAAGAAGGGCTCCAGAGCTGAGTACAGCAATGTAAAATAACATATCAGGGCGAAGAAAAAGAGAATGTACAGGAGGATAGAACGCGTCTTCAAGGAAAATACAAGTCAGGTTCACCTTTGATGGTGTGGGTGAAAGATACAGCAACTGCAGCAAAAGACACATTGCTAGTCACGTGGCCTAGAGCGTGAC
Source organism: Spergularia azorica (assembly GCA_038382645.1). NCBI lineage: Eukaryota > Viridiplantae > Streptophyta > Magnoliopsida > Caryophyllales > Caryophyllaceae > Spergularia > Spergularia azorica. The sequence goes on along the minus strand of JBBYHQ010302816.1, from coordinate 8,119 downwards.
AGACTGCAACCGGGATGAGCAGCTTCAGGAGGTTTCCATCAATGGGCTGCAAACAGAACCTGATCAGTTTACGCCTGAAACTGATAGCTTACAAGAACTGAATCATACAATGCAAGAGTTTTCTGAACTTTAGAACTCTGAAATGCAAGATACCAGTCCATTTGCTTACAGTCACTCAGCTAGACAGTCAAACATACGTGAATACAAGGTCGACTTAGCTGAAGTTCCTACATTAAGTTAGGACAATGTGTCCTATTTGTTGGTGATCTTACAACAAAGTTGGGGAAAGATGAAAAGATTGCCTCGTTTGTTTATACACAGGCTCCTAATCTTTTAATACGAGACACTCACATGTGGCAAGATAATCCTACACACGACTACACTAGAAATGAACCTATGTCACAAAAAGTTTCATCATGGAACCATCAAACAATGTGACTAGGGAGAAGAAAAGAATTCTCTTACATACTAGTAATTAGTAATTAGTAATTATTAAAGCAATTGACGTTCCCATGTTGTAGGTTATTTAGCTTAGCGGACTGCCCTTACAAATTTATAAATATTGATCACGATAAAATTCCATTCAATTCAGTTCAGTTTAGAACAAGAAGTAAGAGTAGACCTGGATAAAACGGACCCAGATATTTCACAACCTATCAATCATAATGGAATTTATACTTTGTAGTATAGTTGTATGATTGTATAAAAGAAGTGGCATGGTGGCATGGGTGACAGAATATTCCCAATGAAAATGAGAGTGACAATGTATGTGACATTTGCTGTACAGTAAATATGGGCCTTTTTGGGCTGGGCTTTGGGTGGAGAATGAACTTACAGCACGTTTAGGAAGGCCCACAGTCCAGCTTATCAAACAGTAGACCACCCCAACGAACAAATGGATCACCGACACGAAGCTGTATCATCACATGATTCGCATCACAAACCAACAAAACAAAGTGGCAAAACTTCAACAATTTCACATGATTTTTTTTTTTACTTCACAAAATGAAAAGAATAAGCAATCTGATGATAATGAGGATATGAGTGAACTAGTGAAGTAGGAGTAAAACTTACTAAGGGTAGGGGAAGTAATTGTAAATCTTCTTGTTGAGAATGTTGAAAATCACATTCAAAAAGTACCTTCACAAACACAAATATGAAACATTAGTGGCAACTTTAACAAATTTTCATAAATCGATCATGAGAATCATATAACGAATCTAGAATCGAAAGCTAAAAGTAAATAATGACTTCAACACCTATGAGTAACTTAATCTTGATCATCAAGCCAAAACTTCATTGGTACACATTCTAATGAAATATATTTACACATATAGTCGATGAAAGTAAGAGTAATTGTGTACCGTTAGTCTGCTACTATTATACGTCAATTGTAATTTTCTTACTACAGAGTGTGATTCGAATATTATAATAACTCTAATCTATTTACTTCGTATCTTTCATCCTTGGACTGTTGGACATAAATTAAAACACGCTAGAGTGAAATTTGGAATTAAAATCAATGATTATGTGTAGAAGATCAATTAGTAGTAATATTGATAGTAATGCAACAACAATTTACAATGCTTCTCAAATTTGCTCCCTTACACCCAAAGAAATTGCAATTCACACTCTCTTTTTTCTAACTTACTTACTCTCGACCAAACGTTAATAATTCAAAAGAATTAAAAACGAATATACTTCGATAATTTAAAAGATACAAATAATGAGTGATTAATTACTGAATAGTGAATACTTACCACATGAAGAAGAAAAAACCGGTAGTAAGAGCCGGGTACTTGGCCAAAAACCCAACTTTAGCCTCACTGATCAAAACCAAAAATCAAAGGTAAACAACAATTAGTCACATAATAAAACCCGGTCGAAACCGGAACAGAAACGAAGGGAAACGGACCTCACCCGGAACCGCTCCCTTCAGCCGCAGCACAACAAGGCTGGACCGCGGTCTTTTCCCTCCTACTAACCGGTCCAGTCAGACCAGTCGGTTCAAGAAGCAGAACCGGCCTCAATTGCCTACCCCATATCAAGTTCCCGCCATCTTTCACCGCTCCCGCCACCAACGGCTTCACCGATGCGACTCCGAAGCTCGCTACCTCCCTTCTAGGCTTGCTTAGCCTCGGGAGGGCGGCAATCGCAGTCGCACCTGATAGCACTCGCGACTCCATTAACCTAGGAAGCACTGACACTTCTGACAACGAATACTGCAAAAAAAATATAGCTAGAGTGTACAAAATGTGCTAGGACTTGCTCAAAAGAGCTTATAACTACTACAAAATAAAATGTAAGCACATAAAAAACCAAAAACGGTTGATATTTAGTGTTTGGATTCTATGAAACTTGTATGATACGGTACGTAGGGTTGTACCGTAGTTAAGGTGGAACGTCGTTTGGGTCCCACGTGGCTAATTATGGTGCGGTGATTAATAAGATGGACGGTTAGGATGTGTTGAGAGGAGTTTGTGGTGGTGTAGAGGGAGAATAGTGGGTCATAGGATCAGGAGTTAAAAGTTGTGGCGGGATGTTCGTGATAACCTTATCCTAGATTACTCCTTAGCGTATGGTTGGTGTTGGTTTGTCTTGTCCATTCATATATGGACCAACTTCGTTCTCTACAATTTTCAACTCTCTTCTTATCTATTGTGCTCTTTGATTGTTCTTGGTTAATTATGGGATGGGACAATATAATTGGGGATGATAGATGATCACTAAGATAAACTTCCAATTGAATTTGGATATCAAGATAATGTGGTTATTACATGTGTTAATTCATAGATTATCCATGGTCGATAGACACCGACTAGCGAAGGCTATTGATATTTCCATCCCATTCAAAATAATGTAGTTGTCGATTGAAAGTGGCAAGCTAAAGATTACATTTTTTTTTTTATCAAGTTCAGATAAAATGTAACGGTACTCTTGACAAGTATTTGCGTTTCAGGATGACACAATTCCTGATTTATTCCTCTTCAATTGGTCACACTATGGGAGAGCATATTTGGATGGTGATCACTAAGATATACTAGCCTAGTGGACTTGGACGTTAGACAGAGACGTAGTTACATCCTAAAACTCTACATTGATAATGGTTTCGGGTTCAAATACTCATATCCCCACCTCCGCTAGCTGCTCCTATGTAACAAAAATAAATATATAATAGTTGAATATTGATTGACACCGGCTAGTTAGGCAAGCTAGTAGGTTTAGTACCAGTTTGGGTCAGGTAGGGCAAGAATACGTTTGTAAAATGCATCATAGAACATTCATCATACATTTATACACCATATTTTAAATTTTAATAAATAAAATAAAATTTTGTTCTTAACATTAAAAGTATTGAAAATATAAAAAAAAAAAAAAAAAAAAAAAAAAAAAACAATTTTTTGAAACAAACCCCCTGGAAATGAGAACCCCGGCCCAAAACAAAAGCCCAAAATAATAAATGACGTCTTCGCAAATTATTCCGTTTCTTGCTCTTCCCTTTCTTGCTCTGCACTTTCCATTTCTCCCCCAAATTCCCACTCACCCAACCGCGACGGCGACGGAGCACGGCGGACGACAACCGAAATAGGTGGCGCAGGTCGCAGTCAACGGTAGATGCGTATCTTCTTCACCAAGTTTCTCTCCATTTTGGGGATTTCCTTCAAATTAAATTTGCAAGGTAAATTAATAGGATCATCTTACCCGAGTTTTCGCCCCCCATTTTTAGGGTGTATCCCTTTTCTTAGAGTTGAGCCGTCAATATTTGATACATGCGTATTAGTTACGCTACTATATTACTGCATTTCTTAGTTAATTTATGTTTTTGAGGGTTTGAAGATACTTACATTTTACATTAGGTTGGATTTAAATTTAGGCTATATTGGTTGAAAAAGAGTGCTGAACAAGATTAGAGCTTTTTGTTTCGAACCCGATTTTCGGAGTAGTGTTTGATAGTTGCTGATAATGGGAAGTAAGGTAGTGATGAAATGGTCTAAGAAAATAACAACATTACAAGTAGAGCAGCTGATTCGAGCTGAGAAGGACTTATTGAAAGCTATGGCGATTTTTGATTCGGCTTCTGGGGAGTATAGAAATGGGTTTAAGCATGATCATACGACTTTTGGGGTTATGATATCGAGGTTGGTTTCTGGTAATCAGTTTAAACCGGCTGAGGAGTTGGTTAAGAGGATGAAGGAAGAGGAATGTGGTATTAGTGAAGAGGTTTTCTTGTCTATTTGTCGAGGGTATGGCCGAGTTCATAAGCCGATGGAGGCTGTTAGGGTTTTTGAGTGGATGAAAGAGTTTGAGTGTGAAGTCAGTGAAAGGTGTTATGTCACTTTGTTGTCTATTCTTGTTGATGAGAATCAGTTGAAGATGGCTATGAGGCTTTATCGGTATATGAGGAAAGTGGGTATTCGGCCTAGTGTTGTTTCTCTGAATATCTTGATTAAGGCTTTGTGTAAGAATGGTGGGACGGTTGATGCTGCAATGAGTATATTCCGTGAAATGCCAAATCGTGGGTGCCCTCCTGATTCGTATACATATGGTACTTTGATTAGTGGGATGTGTAAGTTTGGAAGAATTGAGGAGGCAAATGTGCTCTTTAGGGAAATGGCTGAGAAAGGTTGTATGCCGAGTGTGGTTACGTGCAGTTCTTTGATACATGGCCTTTGTAAGTCTGAAAAGTTGGGTGAAGCGCTGACATTGTTCAAGGAGATGAAAAGTAAAGGTGTTAAGCCTAATGTATTTACTTATAGTTCTTTGATGGATGGTCTGTGCAAGTGTGGGCGTTCTTTACAGGCCATGGAACTGCTGGAAGCTATGGCAGGCGAACGACTTTCCCCTAACACTATTACTTATAGTACTTTGATTAATGGGCTGTGTAAAGATGGAAATCTTCAAGAAGCTTTGGAGCTTTTTGATCGGATGAAACTTCAAGGTTTTAAACCCGATGCAGGTTTGTATGGAAAAGTAATACTAAGCTATTGTGACCTGAACAAGTTTCGCGAGGCGTCCAACGTCCTTGATGAAATGATTCTCTCTGGAATCTCTCCCAATAGGTTAACTTGGAGCATACATGTGAGGACTCATAACACAGTCATACAAGGCCTCTGTGATACTGATTTAAATCGAGCTTTTCATTTGTACCTGGGTATGAGAACCAGAGGCCTTTCAGTTGAGCCTGGGGTTTTCAGTTGTCTTCTGAAAGGCTTCTGCAAGAAAGACAACTTTGACAAAGCGTGCTGCATACTTGATCATTTAATTTGTGACGGGTGTCTTCCTGATGAGGAGATGTGGAAAGCTATCCTAAGAAAGTTTTGTAATCAAAAAAGGATGTTAGAGTCTGTTGATCTCTTACAAAGTTTATTTGTGCCGAATCTTGCTGAACCTGAAAGAGTGTCTATGGGTTAACTTGGATTGTGTACACCTTTACATGTCAATAGTCTGCTGCGTTAGCTTCCTGCGGGTTCTCTGATTCTCTCTCATCATGGCTTTTAGTGGTGGCCTGGAAGAAGGATAATTGCATATAAGGTTGGTTTCTGTTACTTTCTATCACTTGTTTAGCACATTATAACTCGTGCTTGCTTCATATCTGTTTAACTACCTGTTGAAGTTCTTCAAAGTAGAGGTGAGTACTGAAACTAAATTACAATTTCTTATTTGTTAGTTTTGAAGCCTCTGAGTTTGAGGGCTACCTCTGCATTTAATTCAAAACAGAGTACCGTAGATGAGTTCTATATTACAGGGAGAAGGGTACAATAAAGCAAATTGAAAGAAAACAAAAGAAGTTTGGGAAAAAAAATAAGAAACATGATGATTTACTGTCATTCAGTGTTGTAAGTAATAGAGAACCTTGATGCTTCTACTATACAACATTACCCTATGCCTCAGCCCTCAAAGGCTCTCGCCTATGGTGGGGTAAGGGGAGGGGTTCGGATGTATGCTAACCTTACTATGTTGGAACATAGAGAGACTGCTTACTGATGTCCCATAACAAAGATTGCGCCAAGAATCACACCGAATGACTGCTGCTTCACAGTACAAGAACCGCAGGGTGCCACAGACAGTCTCGTTTGCCATTTTGCTTGATTCCATATATTCCTTGTGAGCCATTTTGCTTTATTCCCTTTTATACCAAAACCAGAGAATAGTGTCTCCTGGCTCCATTGGAAATGGGAATCGCCCAAATTGGCGACCTGTTTTATGTGTAGGCTTGAGTATCCTTGCTTGGTTGAGCTCTTTTTACTAGACTTGGGTGGGGTGGTTATATTAGCTGCATTATTGGCGAAAGCTTTAGGTGCTTTCTGAGGGGGTTCCAATATCCTTACTGAAAAGGAATTCGAAGTTCCTGTAATGCTTTAACAATGATGACTATTTGTCATCTTTTTTATCCTTTGAACCAATATTACTTCTCTTATAAAAAGAGTATTAAGAGTAACTTGATGATGCACTACAATGTTCCCATTTTTGCTGTTATCGCTGTCTTTTCTCTTGTTATTCCACCCAATTTCCACATTTTATATTTGCTGAGAGACGAGGGGAAATCTAATTGTAACAAGTAAGAACTGACAAGTGTTCAGTGAAGTGATATCTTGAATCAGTGAAATAAGGAGTCTATCACCCCCCCCCCCCTTTTTTTAATTTTAAATAAAAGCTACCCTTTGACTGAGAAAGTTATAAAATTGAATGGGGTGGCTGCTCCTTGCTTTCATGACTCATGAGTTATTTGCCAAAGCCTCCCTCAATTGAGCTATTGAGGTCAGGACAGTACATCTACGCAACTCCGCCTTGAGTTGCGTATTCTTCTTACAGTTGGGAACTATTTGCAGACACCTGTGGAACTACTGACAGACGCCTATTGGGTTACTCTTTTTCATATTATGGTCCTCTGGACAAAATGCAAGCTTTGTTTTGATTGAGATGTGAGCTTCATTAGTTGAACTCTTGTTGACGCAACTCAATGCCTTTTGACCGTGTTCATTGATGAGCAGAAACTTGGTTCATGTTTAGTCCAAGTGGTCGCTTCTATAAGTTCCTCTCTAATCTTTAGGCTGTAATCAGTCACCATTGATTCTCTAGTCATGGCATATTGTCTTAGGAAGAGAACATCTGCTATGTAGCAACAAGCATGATACTGAAATCATTACATTATTTTGCATTTACAGGCAGACTAGAATCACTTTTTTTTCCCCTCTCACACAAAACAGACTAGGATCTTAATTTAGTTATGTGATGTCTTGTGTATAACTCAGATTTTGGGCTTGAAAAACCTTCTACAAGTAACGACATTTTTTTTGCAAGCAACTTTAAATGAAGTTATTATTCTATCTTATGAGCATATAAAGATGTTCTGAAAACAGGGGTAGGCTTATTTGCACATTAGATTAATAGAATGCCTTTTAAATACTGTGGTGATACTTTGTAGTCTTGGGAAAGCTCAAGGTCGGTTCATTGTTTGTTTCCTGCAAGTTAAGCTTAGATTTCTGATGTCGTTGCCGTTTTGCATTTACAATCAAACTAGAACCACTCTTTCTTTTTTCTTATTTTATTTTTTCCACAAAGCAGGCTTATTTTAGTTATGTGATGTCTTGCGTATATTTCAGATTGTGGGCTTAAAAAACCATCTGAGAGTAATGCATTTATTGCAAGTAACTTTAAATTAGGTTATTGTTCTATCTTTGTCAATTGTTCTCATCCTGTTTAATTTCTTTCCTTAGGCAAAATCACCATTTGTTCTGGCGTGCTTATGCTCAGTCACCTTGCATTAAACTTAATTGAAGGATCCTTGATGGAGACGTCAAGAAGAGGAGGTAGATTTATATACATGTAAAATGTTTTGAAGAATTACATGTCATATCAAACTTGACTGTTAAATACATCAGAATTGTGCTAGCATGGTATGCGAGTTGGAGTATCAGCTTGCTGTCAGAGGAAAACCGATTCCATGGCGCTGTGTAGGGAAAGAAACAAAAAACATACTGCAAAGAACCCCTATTCCGACTGGAAGAACAGTGAGAATCTCTTGGGTCTCTCTTGATGGGGTTGGGTAGAAGCATTGAACTGTATTCTTATCAAACAAGGCAATTGCTGCAAAAACAAGTACTGACATGAAGGCATG
>JBBYHQ010302808.1:0-18997 GCA_038382645.1 Spergularia azorica | reverse complement strand
AATATGTCTCTTGAAGTTTCTTTTATACCAATCTGGTATTTTGGTGTATTTTTATATACCAATTTGGTCATTTGGCCTCAACTCTTGTGAGCAAGTTGGAAATATATGTTCTGATTTTCCTTTCAAAAAAGGAGACGACTAGTCGACTACCTATATGGCTATATCATTTGCGCAACATTTTCCAGAGTACTACTTTAATTAAAATAATCGTTCGGTAGCACTGCTGTTTTTTTGTGTCATAAGATTTAGCTAAATAAGTTACAAAATGAACATTAAATTGAAAATGAATTCTGACAATTAAAAACCGAAACCCCCTTTTTTCTTCTTCTTCTGGTTTATGAAAACGTCAAAATAACAAAAACGTTACCGAACGGACCCTAGTTGTGATATCACCTTACTATCAAGGAACAGATTGAGAAAAGACAATAAACGGTACTAACGCGATTTTAATTTAGAAAACTGAAAATAAAAAACGACATCAAACGAACCGACTTCATCCGTTGCAATCACTAGACGAACCGAGTTCGTAATAGCGGTTAATCACCTAATTCCTGTCATTGCCGTTACATTTGCTCACGCCTACATTCCAACATCCTAATTAAGCTTCACACAGAAGCTCAATATCATTATTTCTGGGTTCTTTCTGCATTTTATTCATATCCTCCAAAAACCCACAAATTTTATTTCTTTTGCCAGGGATTTTGTGATTTCTGGGGTGTGATCAAGTGGGTTTGCAGTTACAAAAAAATGGGGTTTGAAGAAATTGAGAAAATGGGTTACAAACAGTTGAAAGATTTGAAATTGGAATTGGATATCAAAGGGAATTCTTTTGCTTTATGTTTCTGGATTTATCTGCCTAAGTCTACCCCATTTCCTTGCACAATTCTTCATCAGGTTCCTTCTCTTACACTCTTCTTTTAACTCATGGGTGTTTCTGGGTTTTGTGATTATGGCAGTTTCATTTTTTTTTTTTTTTTTTTTTTTGTGGTTTGTGAAAATTGAATTGTTTAGTTCAACATTGCTGTTAGTAGAACTGTTTATTTAATTTTAGTTCAACATGGTCATGAATGTGTCTGTGCTTCTTATAGTATTGTGAAGTAGTAGTCAGTTGGTGCGATTCTCGAAGCAATTTTCATTTTGGGTCATCTCTACGCAGTCTCTCTATGTTTCAAAAGGGGTACCTCGCCTTATGGCGGGAGCCTTTAAGGCGCTGGTTGTTTGTTATGAGAAATTATGGAGTCGTGGTGTATGACTTGATTGTGATTATTATGACAGGTCATAACAGTAATAATAATGTTTGCTGACACTACTCTGAATTCTATCTTGGTTCTTGTGGTAATTGGGTTGGGTAAACTTTGCCATACACTATATCCATGTCCCTTCGTGATGGTGAAATGAAGTTTCCGAGGGAAAGGGAGGGGAGGGACGGGAGGAGAAATGGAGAGAAAACACTACCACGTTAAATGAAATGAAAGGGGAGAAAGGGGGAGATTCCGAAGTTCTTTCTTTGGATAACAAATTTAGTAGCAAGAGAAAGGAAGGGAACGGAATTGTGCGGAGTCATATTCATTTTCCTTCCCCTTTGAATAAGCCAAGTCTTTCCAAAAAAGAAAAACCTCACACTCTTCTTACAAGTATCGTTGGTGTTGCAATTGCGTGCCTCATGCAATTAGCACATTCTACATATCCCCTGGAACTTGGGCTATATCCTATGTGCATGCCTTCTCTATAGGATCAACTCAATGTAGAGGATCATGTCCCCATTGTGTCCAACATTTGATTGAGGAATCTAGCTGTAGAGCAACAGATTTTCATGGCTCTCGGTTTCTGGTATTCTAAATGAAGTCAGTATGTTCTGATTTTTGCCCCCTTTTGTCCTTCCTCTCCTCCTTATCGTTATCCAAACAATGGAAACAACTTCCCTCCCTTTCCCTTCCCTCCCCTTCCCTCAATTTCCTCACATCCAAACAAACTGTAAAGGCGTAATTATGTTGTTGATCAAGACAGTGCCTTTATATATTGTTGGAACTCGTTTGGAATGAATGTTCTATTTTCTGTCTTCACAATTGTGTAGTCGTTCTTGTTATTAGAGCCTCGTACCTCCTCTAATAGTGTGGAGTTCTCTATCATTTGTGCAAATAGCTTTTCATATACATATGAGCCGTTGTTTTTACCTTTTAGCTTTCTGAACTATCTGGTATGGACTCTTTGTTTACTTGCAGTCACATAAAGATTATCCTTTTCTTGGTCTGGCAAAAGACAAAAAGTTACTTTTTGCACCTTCTGTCTCATCTCTCGAAGATGATACTGATTTGAGCACTGATCTTTGCCTCATTTCGGAGATGGAGTTTCCTCTGGAAGAGTGGGTTCATCTTGGCTGCGAGGTGGGTCTCCGGTAATTATGAATGAAAGATTGCTATTATCCTTTTGTTTCTGGGCTGTTGACGACCATACAATACTCTGTTTGATGTTTTATGTTAGATGATACATCCTTTGCTTTCAGCATGGCGGTGTACTATTTATATGTGATCAATGCTTTTATGTCGTACCATTTTTGTTGATAGGGGGTGGGGAGTGCTCTTGTATGATGGCTTAGGTTTTAATTATTGCACATCTCTCCTGCTTGTTCTCTGCATTATGTACATAGGGGTATAAATTTCCATCTTACCACCCCTTTGGTGAAATAAACATGGATCTTAAGAACTGCACCCAAAGATTTATTTTCTTATGTGCAGGGTACCATTGAGGCAAATCAGACATCTTTATAATATTGTTGCACTTTGTATGATTGACTTCATGAAGTAAGGGACAGAGGCTACCATGTTTCAGGGTCTTCTTTGTATGTGCTTTGTCATTGATCATGTCTTATTAGCTTCTATAGTTCTATGTTCAACAACGTGTAATCTTCTGCAGTGCTACTCTGTTTGAAGAAAGGCTATTCATCTCAATAGAACTTGTGTGAAACTTTTTGCATAGTGACTGATTGTTTTGGCTAAATCTTGTTAGCTGAAGCAAAGGACGTTTTTGCTCTAGCTTCTTTGTTTGAAATCAACATTTTGTTCCCACTCACAAGTAACACCTTTAGTTACCTTATAGAATAAATCTATGTTTTTCCATCCTGAACTTCTGAGTAGACTGATATATTCACTGTATTTTGATATGGATAAGGTTAGCTGACTACCTTCGGTTTTCCTGGCTAAGAGTCTTTATACTTTTTTCTGCAATCGCAGGTGTGTAGCAATGCTATACGCATCCATTTAAATGGGAAGGTTGTGGGAGAAAAGCTTCTAAAGTTTTCACCTGCCAAAGATTCTGCCTTGCAGAGTGCGATGACAGTGATTCTGTTCTCCAAGCGTGAAGGATTTAACAACCTTGATGGCTACATTTACAATGCAGAAGTGTTGCCTCCAACATCATCTATTAATAACCACCATGTTAAGGTTTGTTGTATGATCATACATGTATTTGGTTCCAACCTTGTTTACTTGCATACTAATAATAAGCTCTGTTTGGTACAGAATCCACCTCTACGATTATGTATTGATAGTGCATCGGCTTCTGATGTTGAAGAGGAAAGTGATGGGATTTGGAATATTGATGGTGGCAAGGTTGATTTGCTTTCATCTCTGTTTGCATTATTTATTTCTTTTGATCTTTATTTTTAATTTTTATGTTTTTGTGATCAATTTTCATCACATCTCTTCAACTCATTTGTTATCTGGAAATTGAGCTGAGTTGTGTTACACTCCCTGACTCGGCAATCAATACAACTCTTATTTGGCATCTGGTACCATCTATGGTGGGGCGGTTGGGTATTGGGGTAGATGGGTGTTCATGTACTTTTTTTATCTTACTGGTGTGCACTTCTGTGACAATTTTTATTGAATAAGGAATTTTGACTGGAAATAAATAACCCATGAATTGACAGAAGATTTTTAAAGTTACCCGGGTACATGCTAGAAAAGGATGCACAGAATTACCACTTGACAGAAGGTCAGAGGACATTGTCAGAGAAAAGCAAGAATACAAGGATTAAAGAAAACTGTCATTAGAATAATAAGCTTTCTTCTGTATGGTCATTTTTCACGCATTTTCCAATAGGTGCAATGGAGCAAGTTATGACCTCTTTCGTACTAGTTAACTGTCTCCCATCTTCTTGAAGTGTTGTAAAGACCTTCTTGTACTAGCTAACTTACTTCCCATCTCCTTGACGCTGTGATAAGACTTTCTGCCTACACATTTTACCCTACCAATTCTTCCTTGTCTGCTGTTGGGTCAGGTCTTTGGGCATGCAACAACCAAATAATATGATTTCCCTGGTGACTTATTTGCTCCTGCCTATGTCAAGGACTTTGGAGTTGGTAGCGACTTGTGTATGCATGGCTATCATTAAGTTCTATATTGGTCGATATCTTCAGATGTGCGATCCGGAGAAGTTTGTACAAAACAAGAAGGTTTTTGTGTAATGTGTGAACTACTAAATGATGATGGCTAGTGAAGTTATAATCACATCTGATTTGGAAAATGGAATTTACCTTATGATGATCTTGCCTTTGATTCTCCCCCCTTCTCTGACCTATGGCAGGTATCATGTCGCAAAATGTTCTCTTTGGATACCTTACTATTAGATGCTTTTGGTCAGCCTGTGCATAAAGAGTTGAAGGTGTGTCTCTAACTCTCTATCATCTGTATGTTTAATCAATTTTTATGGCGTAGAAGTTTTTGCTAAGAAGTTGGTGGTATAGGAATTTATTTACTACTGGAACATCTTAATAGATATATCGAGACGTGGTTCACCTGATGTGTGGCCCTAATTTCTGATTTCTTCTGTTGTCATATACTGTATGTGTTTAAAGTTAATGAAATCTCTAGTGTATCTTGCTGTTACTAATATATCACTTGATTGTTAGGTTGTTGCGTCACTTATCTATGCTGATGATTGGTCCCCAGTTGAGAAATCAGAAGATAATGAAGCTCCTCTTTTGGCAATTTGCGATGGACTTGAATTTTCATCTGGTGATCTGCCCAGCAAATTATCTCAAGGGCGTGCGTCTTTCAAAATGAAGATATCACAGGTACGAGACAGCCATTGTCCTAACCTTACTATCAAAATAGGATGACCTCTTCCACTTCAGAGGGAAGAAGTTATGATACTACCAAGGTGGTTTGTCTGCAGTTTCTATCATTGAAAATTTAGGATGTTAGTGTGCTTTCTTTTAGGCTTCTGCTAGTCAGTTTTTGTTGGTGCATTTTGGTCCTAACAAGGGCCTCAATATGGGTTCTAAACTGGAAGCAAATTTTTTTTTTTTTTTTTGGGAGCAAATGTTAAATTCTATTTCATGTTGTTTATTACATTTCCTTTTCCCTACCTGTTAGCTTTCTCTGTCGTCATGCCTGCATTACATATGCCTCGACAAGTTACTTCCATATGAAGATTGAGGTCCTCTACTGCCCCTTCTGAGATGGGGCAAATCACAAATGTGTGCCATTTTACAATATATTTGTAAGATTTTATTTAATGAATCATCTGTACCGTAGATACGTATCTTTGCCGTGTCTAACACTAGGACGATATTAGCCACGGCCATAATTTTTAGACTAGATGTTGATCCCTGTATATTGTGAAGCATTTATTGATCAATCTTATTAACCTCTTTTCAGCTGTCACCCAAGCTGTTCCATATTAAGTTTAATGTCCCAGAACTGGGAAATCACCCTTTCCTCGAAGCATTTACCCCTCCGATTCGCTGTATCTCAAGGACAAGCAATACCAAGATGTCTGCCATCACTTGGAAGAAATTACCATCAGGCACTCATCTATTCAATGGATCGAGTTCGCCTCAATATGGTGTTCATTCAGAGTTGAAGCAAGACACCATGTGTGAAACAATATCGAATCCTCCATCTAAGAGGGTGAAAATCGGGCAAGATGCTCCGATGGAAGACGCCAAGGGTGATACTTCTGTGAAACAGCCTGAAGAAGAATTCAGCTCCCACAGAGTACCTGAAAATATGGTCAGTAGATGTCCCATCTTGAATTCCATCTTTGTTTTAGTCGGAATCCCTTAATTTTAAGTCTACGAACATGAATAACTCATGTGATGATAACATATTCCCTTGATTGGTCACTGTATGTCCTCTTTTAACAAGTACAGTAGTACTGCATCCCTCTCTTTTTTGTTTTGTTTTGGAATATTAATGAAAGCAAAATGGCTCACAAAACTGTCTCCCCTTCTTGTAATAGTGAAGTGGTCTATGCGATTTTCGATGCATTTTTTACCATCTGTCATCTGTAAGCTACCTCTATGTTTTTAACATAGGGGTAAGGCTTATGTGTGCCCGACCCCTTATTTGGCCGTGGGCAGGAGCCTTTGAGTCATTGGGATAATGTTACTGGTGTAATGATGTGTCAATCTGACTAATTGGTTTTGATGTTTGTGTCGCTTTGTATTTGAAAGAAGTTATTTACTTATTTGCATAGATGAGTTAGCATAAACAAGCTTCTTGGCTTCTGGATACCTTCATTCATTCTGTAACCAAATAAATTGTTAGGCTCTCAATTATGCTATTAGAGTATTGGTCATATGTTTTTATTGCCTTTCTCTGGATTTTTCGTCATTCTAATTCACAAACTCTTTAAACCCATCTGTTTTTATAGTCGTGTGCTGCCTACTTGAAATTTGTATTGCTCTCACAAATGGCAGTCATATGACAATTCTATTTAGCCAACCCCAAAACCATTAGGACTAAGGCATTGTTATTGTTATCATATGGAAAATTCAAAGCACCATCTTCATTTACTATCTGTACCTGTAAATTTACACAATAATCTGAGTCTTTAACTTTGAATATAAGGTCACGAGTGCCATTGGAACCAGTTTGGAGTGTATACAAGAAAACTATGGTGGTATAGATAACTCGGCATCAGACTCGGAAAGTGGCGGTGCTAGAATTTCAGAGTTGAAGAACATGCCATGCAGTGAAGAATTACTTTCAGATTTGACAATTTTCAGATATTGCCTTGGAAGTCTATCTGAGAGGTCGGCTATGCTGAAGGAGATTTCTGTATTTGCTTCGGAACCAGATATTGCAGACATGGCAGAGAAGGTGGCGTTCTTTTCTGGATGCACCCACCACAGGTAAGAATTAGATCAATAGTTCGAAGATCTTGTAAACTAATACCTTTAAAGATGTTTTATTTATTTTTATTTTACTTCGTGTGGCATAATAGCTGAACAAGGAAGAAAATTTTCCATGTTATCCCAGGCACCAAATTCTAATGGCCAAACGACTGTTAGAGGAAGGTGAAAAAGTTTGGAATATGATTTCGCGAGATGGCCAGAGAGCTAACTGGGATAATCTTGTTTTTGAGATAGAAGAGCAATTTATGCGGATTGCTTGCTGCAGCACGAGATCTCTCACTCAGCAGGTAATTCAAGTATCTTACCTTTGTGGCTGGTTTATGACTTCTGTCTTTAACCAGGTGTACTCCTGTTACCTGAGACTGCTTGTAAGCGATGTCATTCAAAAGGGATGTTCGCTTGTCAACTTTTGCTGTTATTACTACTCTGTTCTTTTCTTTCTCAAGTAGATGTACTTTACTAGGTTTTTTCTTTTTTTAAGTAGATGTAGTTTACTAGGTTATTCCTTTTTATGTAGATGTAGTTTACTAGGTTATTAATTTAAATCTGAAGTGTAAAGTTCATACGTGGAACACATTTCCCTCTTAATCTGCATATGCTTAGCTATGAGCAATCGGTTGGCTACTTACTACTCCGTATATAACAATCTAGGGGCTAGTTACCTTGAAATTTTGTTTCCGCATGACCGTGCTTGAATCCGCTACAACCCTGTACTCTTTATGACTGCGTTTTGGTATCTTGGTGCGCAATGCCATTCTGTATTTCTGTCTAGGAGGGGCGTTAGATACTTGTTTGAGAGTTCTCATAAACGCTTGTACATTGAGCATATATCAACTTATCTAGTGGTGGTAGCCCGCCTACATATGCCCCACAACTTTGAAACTTGTCAATTGCTAGTTCTCTGTCTACTGTTTGCACTAAAATATGTTCATGTCCACAGTTTGACAAGATTTTCCAAATTCAGTTCTTCATGCTTGATTTCACTTATCGTAGTTCTAATGTCAGTGCTTCAAGTTACTCTTTGAACTGAACATTTGGGATTTCCATTCTGGTCGTCATTATTTCGGTGCCTTATGACCTCTGCCAATTACAACTACATGTTAACTTTCATTAGTTAGAACTTTACTTACTGGAAAGGTTTCACATGGTAGGACTTGAACTATCTGAGGAGAAGTTTTGGAGGCCAGGAATATATGACCAAGGATGACTTTGATAAAATGTGGCATTGGTTATATCCTGTTGCATTTACCATATCAAGACAAGAAATCAATTCACTGTGGGCGTCCACCTTACCTAAGTGGATTGAGGTATTTGTTACGAAGGAGGAAGTAGATTATGCTCTGCAAAGTCCATTGGGTGTGTCTGAGCCAGGGACATTCATCTTGCGATTTCCAACAACTAGAAGTTGGCCTCATCCAGATGCTGGTAGCTTAGTTGCATCCTACGTTGGCAGAGATTTTTTTTTGCACCACAGGCAGCTGTCTCTGGATTACAGGTTTGTCTAGTAATTTTGCCTAAATTGACCCTTTTCTGTTAGATCTTTCTTTTCGTATAACTTTTGCCTCTTACTTCTATGATGTGAATATTTGAAATTGGGAATTGATTTGTAGCATTGTGGGATGGTGAAGGCTGACATGAAAGTTGATGGGCCTGTACTTTACATATTTACGAAGGGATTTTTTTTTTCTTTCTCCAAGTAGCCTGAGTATTCATATGTCAATGTGCACCTGTCGGGGCAGGACAAGGTCAATTTGAGAGTAAGCTTGCCTCGAAATATGGGATTCAGAGAGGCCTAGTTAGCTGTTCTGAGTTTCTATTCCTATGCTACGCCCTAATGTCTTTGAGAAGGTTCTCACCCGATTGGGGTAGGGGCTGTGTACAGAATCTTCGTTTATTGGCATAAAAAGGGTATATCATATTATATGAACATAGCCATTTTATTGTTCCATTATACTTAGAGGAATCTCTTGGTTCCATTGTGAATGGAATTTATCTGTATGCTGTGAGACACTGCAATTTGCTAGAAGCTACTCGTACTCATCTAGCTCTATTGTGTTTTCTGGACGTAACTGTTTTAGACTTTAGATTTTGCTTGGGTGTGAAAACTTACGTATCTCTGAAATTCCCTGTACCTCTATTTCTTCAGTTCCGGCATGTTTGAATCCAATCCAAAGTCACTACAAGAATTGATTTTGTCTGAACCTGAGCTTTCTCGTGTGGGAAGGTATGGTGTCTGTGATGTCCTATTCTACAGCGTTACTTCTTAAATCTCTCCATCATATAGTTGTCTGTAATGTTAATGATCATTACTCGCCATGTTTTACTCCAGGATGATGAGGAGCAATTTGACTGTTTAAGTTGTCGTGTGGAGTACATATCTTGTTCCATCATTGGGATTGGTTGTCGAAGCAAGTAAGAAGGCTTGATCAAAATTAGCTTGTAAGTTGCAAGTCTGTTTAGTCTTTTTTCTTTTTTTTCGATAATGTCTAAATTTGACATGTAAGAAAAAGCTTGTACAGAATTTGGAATGAGGAAAAAATGGCTGATGTAATTTTCATACTAACCCCAAGCAAGAGCAGTGTCGTTAGTTGTACTCCCCGTCGTTTCACAGAAATCTTTACGTTTGGTTTGAGTTGTATGTACACTGTATTCAAACGAAATGTAAAGAATCGGAACTAAATGTGTGCACATGTTAACTTTCCGGCTGTTCCTACATAAATGGAACGATTTGGTGCACGATCTACGACTTTCCAGTTCCATACTACTATTATTTGGTGTACTTCACAGATAAGGTGGGGGGCAATGGGGCATTAGCATCAATCATATGAAGTTTGCTTGTGCATTTATGCATTTCAGCTGCATGTGACGCTTTCTTTTCTAAAACGCAAGTGTTCTATTATCATCTTTCTCGTTAATAATCCGAGTTTTGGACGTCTTTCCAAAATGGTCCTAATATAAGAGATTATATATTTTTTCGGGTTGATTCTTTTTTACTTTCTCGTAGATTTTAGGTTATTTTTTCCATAGTTACAAACGAAAACTGTGAATTGATGCGATTAACACTTATTTAGTTTATTATCCTAATGTCTGTTTTTAGGACAATTTTAGCAAATAACAGGACACATAAAACTCATTTGGAAGACAGATAAGTATGTGCATTGAATTTTACATGTTTCACACTTTCACCCATGAGCAGTGTCTAATGTGTGGGAAGTTAACATGGTGGTCCTAATTGTATACGAGTAGTAATTTATTATCGTGTTAATCCGGTAATAAAGAGAATTTGTTAATGCTCGAAAAAACCGAGTTTGGAAAATGGCTCAAATTTACTGAAGTAGAAACTATTGGGAAAATGACTTAAAAGTTATTACTTGGAATCTCTTGACGCTATTGTTCAAACTCGAGATTATTTGCGTTAAATTTTTGTCGATGAGAACTCGAGAAGAAAGGGGTAGTGGAGCTTTAAAGCAAATCATGGTAATTTAGGTACGGCAAAGACTAACGAGTCACAATACTAAAAAGTGGCTTTAACATTTTGTCAACAAAAGGCAAAGCTCAAAAGACACAAGCTACTGCTGCTACGTCAAAACTATAGCAAAAAATCCAAGCCATATATCATGTATGATTCATGTACGTTACAACTAGCTATCTTCCTTTTTCGCTCTGCAGCATCCAACAAGCAATAGTCTCATTCTCTTCTCAAATTTTCGGGTTTGTGCACAGTTCAGTTTAATCAGAATTCGAGTTAGATAAGGCTATAAGCGGCAAAGTTCTTCTTTAATAGTGGTGCGTTCTCAGGGATCAAATTTGACATTTGTAGTTAAGCGGGTGGCATCTCGTGTCAACTCAACCAAGTGCTCATGAATACTCGTCAATTAGCTTGAAGCCTGGTGATTCTATCCTCGGCTTCATAAAGTTCTGTTCTGGTGAATATTTATTCTCTTCATACTTTCTCCAATATGTAGCTTCTGAAATGATGATTATATGTTTGATACATGAATTATTTGAGGCACAACTGTTGCTGGAACTAAACTTTTCTTGGTAAACATCATTATTTGGTTGCATTCACATGTGCTGTAATATGCAAGATTATATATCAGTGCATTCACATGTAACTAACTCCATGTTTCACATACCAAATTCTTCTCATAAGGTTCTTTGTTACAATGGCATAACGAAAGATGTTCATATGTACGCAACCTTTTCTTTGACAATTCTCGAGAGAGTTTATTTTGATGTTGACCCTAATACATACATGTGATTACATAATACCTCTATGCATGCTTGTTTAGGTTACTATGGGGAATGGAAAAGTCATAGCTCTTTACATTGCAATAAGTTGTCTTGCATTTGTTACTTCAAAGATCATCATATCAATCTTATGCTACAAGAGATGGAAAGAGGAAGCACATGTCAGTACAAGACAGTTACTCAGGTAGTATGAAGCACATTTTCGAGAAATTTGAGAAGCCGTCTCTTGGTAACGTTTCTAAGATGATTCAACTCAATGAATGACATGAATTGTCGAAAACTGCAGGTGGGAAAATGGTTATGTTCAGGCGGCCTTCAACAACGAAAGCACTAAAGCCGGATGCATTCCTGAAAAAAACACTCAAGCTGAGCAATAAGGACATTATTGGCTGTGGAGGCTATGGTACAGTGTATAAGCTGACTATAGACGAGGCGACATCAGTTGCAGTTAAGAGGCTTAACAGGGGAAGTGCAGACAGAGATCGAGGTTTTGAGAGAGAGTTAGAGGCTATGGGTGACATCAAGCATAGGAACATTGTTACTCTCTATGGATATTACACTTCCCCTCACTACAACCTGCTCATATATGAGCTAATGCCTAATGGAAGTCTTGATTCTTACCTACATGGTACGTATCCTTAAGCCGAGTTTTCTACTTGATAAGACCGTCTTACTCAAGGTTTTGCCAACTTTCCGAACTTTTGTTAGCCAAGTTCAAGAATTAACATGGATGCACTATGCAGGCAAATTAATGGACAAGAAGCACTTAGATTGGCCTTCAAGATACAATATTGCACTAAGTGCAGCAAGGGGTATAGCATACCTTCACCGTGATTGCATACCTCATATCATCCACAGAGATATTAAATCGAGCAACATCTTGCTTGATGAGAACATTGAAGCTAGAGTGTCTGACTTCGGCCTAGCTACGTTTATGGAACCTGATAAGACTCATGTCTCCACAATTGTTGCTGGCACCTTTGGTTACTTGGCGCCAGGTACTGGCCATAATTTCTGATCATGCTTCTTTGTGCTGTTAGGGTGGCTTAAATCATGTACAGATAGAAGTTTATACAACTAATGTACTGGATTCTTGCAGAATACTTCGACACAGGAAAAGCAACTGCGAAAGGGGATGTTTATAGCTTTGGTGTGGTGTTGTTGGAGCTTTTGACAGGAAAGAAGCCTATGGATGAAACATTTCTTGAGGAGGGAACTAAGTCACCTGGGTATGCCTTCGAATCTGCCTCCTTCAATCATCTGTGTCTGTTTTCGCAACTACCATGGGATCCTGATCATGCTCATTATTTGACAACCTGCAAACCGTAGTCCTGAATTCCTGACCAATTTTTAGTCATTCAGACACCAATTCACTGACAGTAACTGTCAATTGTTGCAGGTAAAGGCGGTTGTCCAAGAAAAGAGAGAAGAATACGTTCTTGACAGTAGATTGGAACACTGTAACATTGATGAAGTCAGCTGCGTTTTTAGCATCGCCCTAATGTGCTTAGAGATACAGCCACCTTCAATGGTTGAGATTGTCAAAATGCTAGAAAAAGCTAAATCAAGAAAAACTATGTTTTAGCCAGATACCGTTGCTGAGTTACAGGAATTAAATTGTTATGGTAGTAATTTATACAGTTTTTTCAGCATCATTTCACTAAGAGATCAGACGAAAGGTTATGATCAAGAAGGTTGGCTGGGACTACGGTGGATTTTAAGCGCAATACCTAAGCAATGTCAGGCCGTGAATAGGAGGGTAATGCTTCAGTGAACATTACACAATTATTTACAAAAACACTGTATTGAAATCGGAGTGGAAACTCAAATGTGATCACTGAACTCCTGGATAGGCCAATGGAGCTTTAGAGAGCATAAATTGTTTCAGTATAAAGACAGCCGCAGATTAATGTTTCAAAATAGTGTGTACAGATTACAGACTTCAAATTACTTATATGACAACAACAATTGCAAGCTTTGTAGCTCAGTTTCACCTCTCAAAGATGCCGTTACTGCAAGGTTTGTGTCAATCCCGTAGCCACTGAAGTCTTTAAGGTGGGAGAAACGGGAGATTCGCCAAAGAACACATCAAAAAGGGCTCTTGTGACATTCATGGAGTCGATTGTAGCATCTACTTCTGTAGGAACTCCATCAGCTGAGACAGACACCTAGAAATCAATCAACTCAGTATTGTCAGAAATCATGAACAAAAGATTAATAGCTCTACAATAAATCGTGGAGGGAATTTCGCTTAATCAAAATTTAACAGTCACAGTTACCACTTACCAGCATCTTAGATGGCTGAAGCCAAGTTAATAGTATAAGAGTGCCCTTTTTGAGAGATCGTCCTTGAAAGATACTCCGGAAAGTGGAGAGAGCTGATTCATCCACAGGCGTTGCAGCTGCTATTCGTGGAGAAACTGCTTCATCCAGGGCATCCCAAAATGTTTTCCCATCAACGTCTCTAACCAATGAAATCTGCAGAGAATTCTCCAGAGGGGCTGTAAATTGAGAAGATTTTCTTTAGCACTGTGAGATATGCTACTTATTGAAAAGAATACACATGTAAATTGAACTTTTCTTACATTGATATATAGATTGGAACAAGGACAAGTCTTTCTCAATCTCAGCAGCAGATTTTCCTTTCCAAGAACTCAGATCGTTTAGGATTTCTGGATTCACATAAAGTCCAGCAGCATAAACCTTCACGCCTATAATTGCAAAGACCTTTTCCCTGTACCCTGAAAGTCAGTGGAAACAAAAACTTGACAGTGTTGCTTATCTCATACTCCTATATGAATTGCGGGAGAATACATATAGGAGACTATTATCAAGTGCTTTCAACAGAAACCGTAAAAGGGCATGTGCATTCGAAAGATTTGTGTTTATTATACCATCTGATCATCTGAATTCTGAAACTTGCAGGTTAGAACTCATGATGCAGGGTAAACATAACAGCATCTTTAGGATAGTGTGTACGCGATGACTTGCTGGAAACTGTTCTAGGCACTAAAAGACATCGTGTTTTACTAGAAATACTCGAACTTTTAGTCATTTTCTGAACAAAGTTATGATGAAGTCTAGGGCATTTCTAGATGAGAACTTTTAGAAATCCGAAATAAGCCACATTTCGTATAAGTTAACATAGGAAATCAAACAAAAACTAGACAGTGCTGCTTATATCAATTAACATATTATTCTCAAAATGTAGTGAATTTGATGTTAGGTCTTCTTTGGCACATCCTCAGAACTCAAATACCAAGAAAACCTCTGCATATCAGTAAGTCATAGGTTTTGCCGTAATCTAAAATGCAGCATTCTCAAATCTCAAGTCTTCAGACGTATATTTGGGGTTTGTGGATTATGTTATAGCAATGTCTCTCAAGAGTCGAGATGCAATGGTGAAAAGTTGTAAAGAATAATAACATACCAGTTCCAATCAAGGATAATGAACTTGAACAGCCAGGAAGATTCACATACTGTGGAAATTTCACATTGGTTGCAGGTTCAACTATATACTCCGCACTTCCAACTGTAATGACAGATCAAACAGCCAAGTAAATCGTACCACAGCCAACTATATACATTACTTATTCAGTTATTACACATCAATATACGAATCTCTTTATGTCGTATTCTCTATCTCTCGTATTATATTTCTTTATGGTATATTGATAGATAGAGAATACGACATAAAGAGATTCGTATATTGATTTGTGTGTATTGACTTAGGGTAATTAAACCCCTAATTATACATTGACATGACTTGGAGAATAAGTCGGAGATAATCTCTACCACATAAAATTCTACCATAACTAGAATACACCAAACACTAATATTCCCTATTACAACCCATATTCCTAAGATAGATATTACCATATCTCTAACATGGTGTGTGAATCTCTAAACCATCCAAGTAGCTTGTTTATTCATTTTTCAAATGTTGTATGATAAAGCTTCAATCTTTTCCCAAATTCACTAGATTCCCTAATATTTCTGTTAGTCCTCTTTTTTTTTTTTTTTTTTACCACTAGTTAGGTTTTAAAACTGACACACTGTCGTATGTAACGTTTGCGTACATTTGGACCTCCTTATACCCTCACTATAGCGCGACTTATGTCGGCCAATTAAAATTATGATCATGTATCTCAACCAACATCTGCCAAATTTTAACTACTAGTAACCAGGAAATAAAAAGTAAAAAAGTAAAACTTTAATTTAATCCCCTCCACTGCAATTTGTAACATTTAAAAAATCATTTACACTCACTCGATGCTTCCGTTTTTTTTTTATTTGTTAACATTTGGTCTAAATATGAGAGAGTAATTCAAATCAAAACGTTAAGAAATGAAAAAAACGAAGTCGATTAAAGCTGAACTAAATTCAATGCTGAACAAAACATCATGAAAATTGAACATACCAGAGGATGAAGCAGAAGCCTTAGGAGAGAAAAGGGAATGAATTTTCCTGCGATTTTGGAGGGACAAATGAAGTGGGATTTTGGATAAATGAGAGAGAATGTGGATTTTTTTATTAGGAAAAAATGAGATATTTTTGGGTGTGGAATTAGTAGCAGAAACTGCAATTCCAGGTGAATAATAGCCAATTTGTGCAGCCATTTTTGTCTGAATCTACTGCAGAAAAAAAAAATTCAAATCAATTGAGTTTTTTTTTTCTTTCCCTTTTTAAATAGGGGTTTGTACTGGTAGTTGTGGACGAGGGAAATAATAATTGAAGCAGTTGGAGAATTTAACTAACATCTGAAATTTACAGCGGGAAAGATTTCCGCACTACTAAATACGGAGTACTTCTAAGACTACTTAACCGATGTTAAGGGTGTGGTATTCATGACATGAGTCATGAGTCTCATTGGAGAAGGGAAATAAGGAACTTGCGGTAATTCACTTGGTTGAGCTACCATCACTCAACTTGGAGGTTGGGGGTTCGATCATTATCAACCCCAACTTGTAAAGTTTAGTTTCTTTGTGATGTGGGCCTTCCAGTAGGGTTCCCATGTCAGTTCCATGTCTGATTTTTAGCTGTTCAGATGAGGTCTTCTTGTGAGATAAATCCCCTAAAGTGACCCCCTAACTCCACAGAGACTGAGCCCTCACGGGCCAATAAAAAACGGGCATTAAGTTTAGTTCAATTTAGCATTGAGTCGATTTGGATCATGTCAAGTTTAGTGCGATTACGTTCAGTGTTGAGTTCCCTCGAGTCATTTTGATTTTTCGGGCCTAATACATACTCATGTTGGTTCAGACCGCCAAAGACCGTATATATCATTCCATTCAAATATCGGCCATCGTTGCTTTAATTGGGGTGACTTCGTTAATAAAGAGGGTCCTCATGTATCCGCAAGGTCTCAAGTTCGAATCCTAACAGTAACCTTATTTGGTTACATTTACATTTATCATATTGGTTTCTTTATAAGCCTTTTGGGCCTCCCCCGTTTAGAGTCACTGTTCCATATACTCATAAGTCGAAGGTTTAACCAGTGCGCACTTAAAGGTGGCGGCTAGCCAGCTACGGGTTCCCGCATTTTGAAATAAATAAATATTGGCCATCACTAGCCCCTTTATATTGCAAATTACGTCTAGGCATCCACACACTTTTGTTTTGCATCTACCCATAAAAGTTTCCGATCTAAGGACTTGGATCTCGCAATTTGATTAGAAATCTATATTTGTGAACACTTCCATATACATGAAAGTATGAAACCACTAAGCTTAAGCTACCCTAAAAAAATTCACGAAGCTAATAATGTCGAGCTAATTTCAGTATCATAGGCTTTAAATTTAGGGAAAGCAGAGAAATTAGTAACGCTATGTCGCTATTACCACTAAACTAATAATATCAAACTAAGAACATTATCCTGAGCTCGAAAGTAGGTGAAGTTGAGAATTAATGACTTGATTACCACTAAACTAATAACGCCGAACTATTTACGGTATCATAGGGTCCAAAACAGGTGAAGATGGAGAAATTTGTGACACTATTACCACTAAGCTAATAATGCCGAGCTAATTTTGACACTATGAATTATACCTAGAGATGTACTCAAGTAGTGTATGAGAGGATGTTGCCGAAATTGAGTAAAAGCTAAAATCAGTAATTGATTTCGCTGAAAATATGGGGAATACAGCATTTTATGCACAGTCAGACTGACATCAGTTGCGAGAAATTAAAGCAACTTTTCGTCTATCGTCATTCACCAAATAAATCTTCAGTCAGTTAATACTCGTATAGCCGTTATAGCACAAGAATAATTCTTAGGCACTGAATCGAACGCATTTCCCCTGCATTTATAACTCACAAAATCTGACCTTTTTCTTCTTCTTATACTCCTGAAAATTTATTTCTTCGTATCTCTGCAAAAATCATCTACTTTTTGTGCAATCTTCTGTACTGTGCAGCAGAAATGGTAACATCAACAAAATTCTCAATCTTCTTCATTCTTCTGATTTCCTTGATTTCAGGTAAAAACCTACTCTTTTAATCAGTAATCATTTTACCATCATTGTATTCACTTTTCAGCAGTGCAGCTTTTTTCCCTGGAGTAGTATGTACTGTTGAATAATATGTGCAAAAGGGTTACATTTATTTCTTCCAAATTTGAATTTATTGTGAAAATCGCGATATTTGTGAGTCACGTTGTGTAAATTAAAGCTCCATCTAGACATGTTTTATTAACAATTACTTATTTTTTTGTGCCGTGATCAGGACGAGTTTTCATCATGGCTAATGGACAGGTAAATACATACAACATATATACACTCAATGTAACACATCATTGAAAATTGGTTGCGTTAAATTTTGATGATTAAATAAATGAAATGATGCAGAAAACATGGTGTGTAGCAAAGCCATCATCAGATCAAGCAACATTAATGGCAAACATAAACTATGCATGTTCAATAGTAGATTGCAGGGTTATACAAAAAGGGTGTCCTTGTTTTTCTCCTGATACTCTCATTAATCATGCTTCAATCGCCATGAATCTTTACTATAAAGCTAAGGGGTGTAACCAGTGGAACTGTGTCTTTAGGGGCTCTGGTCTAATTGTCATCACTGATCCAAGTAAGTTGTTTTCATACTCACTTTTGACGGTTTCATATGACGATTTAAGTTAATCGATTCTAAATCATTTTTACGACAAATACTTTGTTGTTGTTATCGTTATTAAAATGTGCTGATAGCTTTTATTGTTTGTTTAAAATATTGCAGGTTATGACAATTGTCTGTACGAGTGATCAGAACATTAAGAAGCAATTTGTTACTTGGATAGAGATTTCTTTGTGATTGGTGGAAGTTATTATTTGGGACAAATGCTAATATATACCAATATAGTGACATGAATAAATGATTTGTATTGACATTGTAGAAGATACTTCGGCACCTTTTCGACCTTAGTTCATATGAGTTGTTAACATTTGGTTTATGTTGCTTACTTGCCGAGCTTCTAATTTTATACTCTACTTCATCGATAAGTTGTCAACTTGTCATCATGTCATGTGATAGATCACTACTAGTTTATTGGCCCGTGCAAAATTGCACGGGTTGTTATATAAACTTGGTTATAACTCTATTTTATTACTCATAAT
>JBBYHQ010302773.1:0-44340 GCA_038382645.1 Spergularia azorica | reverse complement strand
TTGCACCTGCAGATCTTGCCCTGGCTGTGGCAAACCAGATGACATTGGCCTGTTTAGAGGAACATTAGGCAATGGCATAGGTTGTGACATTAGAGGAAGATGACCTGGTGGCGGTATAGGTCTTGCAGGCGCTTGTTGCATTGATTGAGCAAATTGCATTTGCTGGCTCTGTGATGGAGACATTCCTAAATTCATTGGAGGAGGGCCAAGGGGCGGATACTGTTGAGATGGCGGTGTATAATGCTGAGTTGGATGAACTGGGGCCACTGGCCGGAACTGGAGAGACAATCATATGCTTTAGGGCTTCTTAATATATTTCGTAACGTCTAAGAACGCATAGAAACATATACAAAATATAGGATCTTACCTGAGGAGGCATTGGTGGAGGAATTGGGGGAGGAATATTTTGCATTGGAGGAATGGGCCCAACCATCGGATGAAGTGGCTTTAAAACCCAAAAAAAAAACAATTAGTTAAAGACAATGAGATATGGAAACGTAAGAAATGCCCAACATAACAACACAAAATCCTTACGATAAATATATAAAACTACACACACACACATATATGTGGAGAGAGAGGGGGGAGGGGATAGATACAAATTATCATAATATATGGACAAAAAATTAACTCCTGGACAAGTATCTCGATTCCAAAGCAGAAACTCGTGATCGTATTGCCAACTATATCTTTAGCCACCCATAAAATCCTAAGTAATTAATGAGTTTTGGCAGCCTAAACAAGGAAACACGGTCGCATATCAGCTTGCAGCATCAGTCTTAAGTTCAGCACTCCGGAAAGTACTTGCAAACTACCAACTACGGTCCACAACTGCATAATTTTCACAGAAAGCGAAAGGCCAAGAAGCTTAAAATCTCAAAGATTATGTTGTGGCGTTAAACCTTTCCTGGATATAAGGCGTCCTTTGTAACTCATATTTAACCCATTTGCATTTTAACTCCCAAAAATAAGATCCACTCTCTCAGTAACCAACTTGCCATCCATAAAATTTTTAAGACTTTGAACATCGACAGAACGGGTTCAGCAACAGTATGTTGCAAGTCAACAATCCAATATGACCCATAATATTTTGAGGAAGTGCTTTCTTCACACAGCACACGCCATTAGGCAAAACAGTCAAGTAGAAGAGACCAAATCTTGATTCTCACAAAACCAACTCAAAACTGGCGTCATATTTCGTTTGTGTTCTATCTATTACAAATTAACTCAAGAAAGAGGCTTGGAACCCTTTCAGAGGTAACATTCATGTCAACCACTCTCGAAGACCAGAAAGGAAGCCAAGGAAAAGCTCATGGTACTTCTACCACTATATCCCACAGGGATGGCTATTAAGTAGCGCCTTTCACATGATCATTACTATTTGAGCATCCGTTAAAGCCAGATGTCCCACTTGATCCCCATATTCCATTTCGTTCACTACCCCAATGGGTTTCGAATTAGTTGTACAAACAAGAAAATTCAGCGAAGGTCCGTTGACTACAATAAGATGCTTTTTAGTTATCAAATTATGCCGCTGCTCCGGGCCCAGTAATTGTTCCAGGTTCCATATGACCTAAATTCCTCCGGCCAAACTGGTTAAATTAGGTGTTTTCAAAATTGAATGAAATGCAGCACACAGTTCAGGCTCACATTCACTGCATCCACTGGCATGTTTACCCATTTCACCGTATATTCACTGCTTTAAAAGCATATTAGAAACCAAGCATTTATAGTTAACTTTTTTTCTTTTCTATTCAAGCAATAGAAGATATAAAACACATCAAGAAGAATCTTAAGGACTATTTCTGGTTTTCACCACAGTTCAGTATAGAAGTTACTGGTCCTAAGAGATCTTCAGGAAATAATAAGTGAACGCAATAGACTTGAATCCTACTTCCATTTCACCTCTTCGTCCATGACCCAGTAGGTGTTTCCCCAATGCGCTCTCAATTCCACTCGATATAAGGTGTGCTTCTCTGTTGTCACATGCCCTACTTCTTTAAGTCCTAAATCTTTCTACATGATCTACGGTCGAGCGTACAGACCAAAGCGTAAAAAGGACAAGAATAATTACATAAAGTTAAAAGGAATCCTTAAGTGTACTAATGTTGTCAGGTAACAAAAAGATATAAATCCAATTAGATTATCACCAGTAGAAACGCCCCATAGCATATTTAAAGTCCAGGATTTGATTAAAACACAAATGTATATATTAGACTAGTGTCAAACCACTTCAATATGTTCTTAACATGACATCGTGACCAAGTTACAATTACACCAAGCGACCAACCCCTAAATAGAGGAATTAATACAGCAGGCAGAACAGCCAATTAAATCCAGATATGAGAGAGATAAACAGAGAGGATGTCGAACAGGGCTGAAGTTCATTTTGTTCTTTAATCAATTGACCTGTAAGGCAATGTGAACTTGTGAAGAGCACCAACCCATTACTCCTTCAGAATTCTGACCACACAAAACTAGTATCTCTTCTCTACAACAAGACAATTACCCATAATAAGACTAAACTGCTGTGAAATATGCAGAAAGCCTACCGGACCCGGTCCACCCGTATATTGAGGGTTGTTTGCCATTGTAGCTGTCAGCTCGTCTCAGTGTCCCACTACAAAACTGAACCAAAACATTTTAACATTCCACATCATATCTTACGCCAAAAGCATGAGAAGCAACTACCTCATCATAAATAGACGTCAAATATGATTAACGTCACAAAAAAAAAGGGAGTTAAAGGCGGAAAATTGCGGGCCTTGTACAAAAATAAAACTCGTAAGTAACTAATAGGCAGAAGTGTAACGAGAAAAATTGCTGTTCAGGATCATATGGTCAGGCATAAACTTCTAAGACCTCAAGAAATACGTTCTTTCAAACATAAAGACAACAGAAACATCATCCAAATGATATCAATAAAGCCGCAACCCCTTTCCCATAAAGGAGATATCATCAAAGCGGGTGCAGGGAGAATCATCATATCCACAGAATTGTTGTTTTAGAGTAACTAAGCCCTCCTCTAAAGCCAATTACACCACAAAACAGAAGACATTACGTACATGTAACTTCGGAATGTTTCAAAAAAATAAAATAAAAAAATAATAAATTCTCAAGACAACACCATGAAAGTAAATTACAGGTCCATCACAAATATTCTGTTCTTTATGAACAACTACACTCTTGGTCAATCACAGCAACCACCTTTCTTGCTCCACAATCCTAATAACATCTTAATCATAATTTCAGTGAAGCCATGAACCTAAACTTTAAGGAATCGCGCAACTTGTTCATTGGCGCGACATGCCTCTGAGACACTCTACTCTACTCAAAACTCAATCAATTAAGCATCACCAATTCCCTAAGAACACCTTTTTAATTTGATCACACCACAAAATACAATTAAGCACTTCTTTTATTACAAAACATCAGTGATTAGAATTTTGCATGGAAGAGCAATGCACCAAAATTAAACTGATCATAAACTGACAAATCAAACTAATTTAACCTCCCCCCATCAAAAATTCAAACACCCAATAATTTTAATCAACCAAATTCACAAATTCAAATTCCCAAATAATCAAATTTTATACAAAGGTCCAAACTTTATTCATGAACCAATGTCAATTCCAATTAATCAAAATCAAACCAAAAACAAAGCTAAAACCCACCAACCAAACTTCAAAATTAATCAAAAATGAACATGTAACAATGACAATTCAGTTCATAAACATAAATTTTCAGCAAATTAACAAAGAACCCACAAAAATTCAATTAAAAAAAACACTAAAAATTTAGAGAGGAGAGAGAGAACCTGGATGAAATTGAGAAGAGGGTAGTAAGAGAGAAAGGGAGTTACTGGGTTTTTTTTTTTTTAAACTCTGGGAAATTATAAAAACTCTCACACACCCAAAAACATTGAATGTGAAAATTTGTTAGCATATATGAATGCAGCGACAACTGTTTGTGTTTTCCGGAGTTGCAAGCTTCACACACACGCTTCAACCTCCTACTCTGACTGCCTGACTTCCTTCTTTACGAACCCAGTTCGGATTCAATGAGTTGTTGTAGCCTTGTAGGCTTGTAGCGATCTGTTCTCACTTCGGGGTTGGGACTTGGGAGACTGGGTGTTAGTTATTGGACTTATTTCGGGTTTTTTTCATTAGTTAACGTTTTTTCTGTACATGAGTTTTTTTCACGTTCTATCGGCTTGGAAAACAAGAAAATTAATTCAAATCCGATTATCTAGTCCTACGGTGATATGAATTTGTTCAAAATACAAAGCCTTCGTTCGGATTGTCATCGATTTCATTTGAGGGGATTTTCTTGGACATAGTACTTCTTTTTATCCAATGTTTCCTTTTATAACGACTTTTGGTGAAACACATTCAAAACTGGATTACCAGTTAATAAGGTTAAATTACGAACCATTAACCTTAAAAGCGACTGATTTATCGTATTTTTCATATATCTTCTTCCATCCAATTCGTCGTGTTGTTCGATAACCCCAAACCAATATACACCTTGCGATGCCACTTTCCTCGATTTGGCGAAGCAAAAATGCATTAATTTACAGCAGTTCAATCCAAAATCAAAATACATGGATTTAATTCAGCCTACGGAATATACAATAGTCGTGATTATTTACAGATCACCTCTGAAATAAGGCGCGCTGAAGAAGGAGCTTGAGAATGTCCCTCCTCCATTGGGAAAGAGGGTGAGGAAGCAAACAAGGAACAAGACAATGCCCCAAGCATACCTATCATCACCTAATGGGGTTATCTCATCCTTAGCAGGTATCTCTTCGCCTCCTCGGAAAAAGGTAGCAAACAGTCCCCATGCTAGACAGATGACACTACCACTGATGCCACCAATGCCAAGTAACAGAGATGTGGCAAATGACAGCAATGTGGCAGTGCTCCTACCGAACATTGCCTGTGCAAGCCTGCCCCCTTCGAGTCTCCCACAAGGCAACAAGTTTAATGAGGTCACCACCATCCCTGTCCGATCATTGAAGCTTATACAGTTAGAGCACAGAACATAACTCCCACCTCAGTAAGCAAAGAGGAAACATCTATCTTGGTAAAAACATATGCACAGTGCTACATTTTTATCCTTTTTGTAGTATGAAGTTCAGAAGAATGATATCCGTGCATAAGTGGACATGATATCGGCCCTCTTCCAGCATACATATGATAAATATGTGAGTCAAAACACTAACCTAAAAGCCCAGCAAAGGCCAGAGGATCCACTGGTACTCCAACTCCTTCCACTGCATTAGGCAATACATTTCCGAGATCATCAGCATAAGGTCCAATAACATATTGGATGAAGGAAAACAAGGGATTGTTTTCAAAGAATTGAGGCCTCACGAACCTGCAAATACAAGAGATATTGTGAACATTACATCTTAATCCTATGACGAGCACATGTTTAAGACCGAAATCCATGTCTTGTAGATATTAAGGTTCTGGTATAATGACAATCAGCTCTGCAACATGCGCAATAAAAGAGACATCTAGTACGTCACATCATGTAAGTCCTTCTAGACACTCACAAACTAAGAAGTAGTTGCAATAAAACAAAAAGTTGTCGCAAACAGAAGGTTAAGGAACCTTACAAAGCATTATCCCCTCCATTAAAACTGCCATCAGAGATAAAGGCAGCAACTGCAAGTGCAGCAGAAGTCAAGTACGCACTGGCTGTACGAGCTACAGGGATATCAAAAAGAGCCTTCTTATTAGGGAGGAGAGACTCGTAGTTATTCATTACTCCTAAGCACCCCGTCCAATTTGATGGAACAAGCAAGGATGGGCTGAGCTTAACCCCATAGCGATTTCCAGTCACCCTTGTTGCAATCTGCATTTATAAAGATAGTAAGTCCATGGCGTAAATCAATGATGTAATATTGCTACATGATCAAACTTACGTTCACAATGAAGAAGTGTGATTTTAATGCCTAGCTAGACCAAGATGTCAATTGAAGAAGTAATATGCCATATGCATACACAACTCTGATAGAGCATTAGATAATTTTTCAAAAGCTGAGAGAACTATATATCACAAAAATTGAAGATGACGACAGATACCTGACTAATCCACCAAATTCAACAACATAGAACAAAAAATGTTACCTCGGAGACACCTAAGATGGTCAAGAAACCACCAAATAGGGGGACAACATCTGCCAGGTAGTCATCAAATGTTGCACCTGGCTTCACGAAGAAGCCACTTGTTATAGCTATTGTTCCAAAAGTAGTAACGCCTAAGAGTATTGCACTAACATATCCCCACGGAGTACTCAGCTTAGTTGATTCAAATTGGAGATCGATTTCTGATTTTGGTTGAACCAAACAAACCTGCACGAAACAACCAATTGATTAAGGTATAACAAACAAACAATGGCCACAGTGGTGTAGTTAAGTTAAAGAGGTATATAGTTAAGAACATAGCAATTTGCAAAGGCGAGGCTGTGTATTATGTGAAGCAAGTGTACCACCCCCAAATGCTGAAATACAGATGCTAAAGTAAATACACGAGCTTTTGAGAAGCAATTATGCCACTTTCAAAGAGATCGACAAACTAGTGAACTACAGCTCATCTCGAAATTCAAACCTATCTTCAACTTCTGGACAAGGGACAAAATGTACTCTTAAGTACGGTATCATATGATCAAAAAGGAGTGAATTTGAGTACCTGTTTCGTAATGTCATCCTTCTTTTCTTCCATAAACCATAGCATAACCTCGGTCCCTGCTGCCTCGGATAGCTTCTTCTGTAATTTGGGCATAACTTCCTCAATAGGCCTCCTCAAATTCCCAATGAATATACCCCCATCTCCAAATCTTCTCACATCAGTCGCGAAAAATGTATCAAACCCAAAACAGCTCTTCAACTGTGCAATCACAACCCAAAAAAACAAGTCATTACCTTTGACCAACCAAACATCAAAATCCACCTTCATAACCTAACACATCACCCCATGAGGCCATGATCAAGTTCGAAATCTGTCTACCTCAATATCGCCCTTCTGACTCCCTTCGAAACAAGAAGAATCCGAATTTCTTACTCTATAACCCCTAAGCTAAATAATCACTCCTACATAGTAGCCCTACTAATAAAGAACAAGTGCAATTACAAACAGCACCACAAATTTCGGCTCAAAAACCATTTTACCATAACAAGAAACAACCTTTCTTAACTCCTCATAAACCAAAAGAACATGCAAATTCTCTCCAACATTCAACTAACACTAATCTTAACTAAACAATGCTCCTAATCAACTAATCCCCAAGATCATACAAAACATTTTTGTGCAAATTAAGCAAACTTATAAAGTATTCTAAAATTAGATTATGAACACATTTAGAAATTGAAAATACTACCTTGTTAAGATCAAGGGCTTTGAAAGCTTGTTCAGCAAGCTCCAACCTCTCTTTCTCCTTGATCAAATTATCTCTAGCAACTCTACTGAAAAACCCCACAACAGGATTATCACTCTTGCTCTCATCATCAAGCTCTTTCAGCTTCCTGTCAGCCCTCTTCTTCTCCAGCTTTATCGCCGCCTCGATCGACGGATTCCCCATGAATTTCTTGAACTCCTCATCACTTTTCCAGTCTAAAATTTCCCTCTCCTCACTCAATTTCTCTTCTTTATCTTCTTCATCAAGTTTCTCTTGATCACCCGTCTTAGAATTACTCTCCATCTCATCGACAATGGCTACAGAAGAGGTAGATGGTTCATCTCTTTCTCTCTCATCTTGTAATGAGAATTTGAGCTTAGTGAAACGCTGTCGTTTTGGGGGTGAGAGTGAAAATGGTGGGTGGAGGGAAGGGAAAGATTGAAACTTTGGAGTTTGGTTGGAGACCCATTTTGAAGAAGGTGGAGAAATGAAAAGGGTAGCCATTGAAATGGAGAAATTTTAGGAAGCGTGATAAGGAAGATTGAATTTTTGAAGATGAACATTGTTGAAAAAGTGATGTTAATAAGTAGTTTGAGGATGAAGATTTTGATGAATCTAGAAAGTTGGAGAAGAAACAGTGAGCTTCTTTTAACACAGGTGGATGTTGATTTGATTTGATAGAGATGTCAAATTTTTGTGGAAGGTTTTTAATTTGCTTGTTAAGCTTGGAGAAGACAATGGGGAAGATGATGTGTGGAAATTGTGGAAAATCAAAATGATCATTTTTTGTGGTGGAGAGTGTGGAGACTTGAGAATATGAAATGGGCGGGAGTGACTAGTGAGTTGTGACATGTGAGATTACCCGAAATCGCAAAAGCTCGTATAAGACGGTTTCAAAACTCGCAAAAGTGACCTACTTGAGAAAGAAAAGAAGGAAAAGTCTTGCATTTCATTGAGAAAATCTCTCATTTGATTAATCTGCCGTAATTCGGTGAACCCTAGTTTACTTCATTGCAACCTAGAGGGGAGGGGGGTGGGTGGGTGTTTTGTGCCTAATTTAATTTCGGTTTAGAATTCTGATAAAATACCACATTACCTTGATTCACCAATGATTCATACGATGATAGATTACATATTACGAGTATGTCATAATAGAACTTCATAAATATTAGCTCAATTTTGCAACTCATACAACCTTATG
Source organism: Spergularia azorica (assembly GCA_038382645.1). Taxonomy (NCBI): domain Eukaryota; kingdom Viridiplantae; phylum Streptophyta; class Magnoliopsida; order Caryophyllales; family Caryophyllaceae; genus Spergularia; species Spergularia azorica. Next base: position 35,734 of record JBBYHQ010302773.1, on the reverse strand, counting down.
CTTGATTAAGTTGAAGTCGAAATTTATATGATTCCATGATCAATGGTCAAGCATACATATTGGTAATGTACTACAAGAGAATTGTATGACGTTGATTCGATTAACGAAACCGTGTGGCCAGTTTTTGAACATCCGAGACGGAGACCCAATCTCTATTTAAAAGAACGCTGACCATGTCGTCCAGGGACCGAGACCGACCTGGCCCGGCCCCCGGCCAGCAGTCACTGAGTCTATCTAAAGCTTCGGAACTCTTTATTTCACCCCTCATTCTTTCTCAAGACGCTTCTCATTCTCTGAACCGAACGATTTCTCAATCTCTCTCTTCTCACAAAATCAACCATGAAACTCAGGTTAAGATCATTAGAATCAAAAGAAACCCTTAGAATTGAAGTCCCAAACTCATGTAATCTTCAACAACTGAGAGAAATCGTCAACCTCAAGCTTTTCCCATCATCATCGTCTTCATCTTCATCACCAGCGGAGCAAAATTTGCTCTTCTCTCTCAACAGAAAGGATGAACTTTTTGGGAATTCACCGGAAATCTCTCTCCAATCTCTCGGCGTTACATCAGGTGATCTTATCTATTACACTCAAAATCCCTATGCTTTTTCATCTCAAAACCCTAATTTGTTGCATCCCCAAATTGATAAACCCTCGGAATTGAACCCTAGGAATGATAAAGATGTAAACTTGATGAATACGCAGATGTTCGAATGTGGGAAATTGGGTGAATTTGATGTTTCTAGTGATCAAATTAGAGAATTGAGTAATCTTGATGATGGTAGTTGTAATTTGGGGAATACCCAGATGTTAGAATCTGGTAAAGTGGGTGAATTTGTTGGTTCTAGTGATAAAAATCGAGATTTGGCGGATACCCGGATGGAAGAAATGTCGAAATTGGGTGATTTTAGTGAGCCTAGTGGGGGTTTGGTGCATGGGCAGATGGTAGATACTGCTAAGTTGGATGAAGGGGTTGCTTCGAGTGCGTTAGCTCTAGAATTGGTGGATGATAAGATGGAAGATCATTTGGCATCGAGTAATTCTGATGATAAGAAGTCTATAGAAGTAGCTGAGGGAACCGACGATATGGAAGTTGATGATGGGTCTATAAGTGGTGTGACTACGAGGTTTTCAGTGCCGGATTTTTTGAAGAAGGTCTTTGTTAAGGAGGTGGGAGATGTTGCTGCTAATGGCGGTAATCATAAGCTCTTGGTGATTGCAGTGCATGCTGTTCTGTTGGAGTCTGGATTTGTTGGTTATGATCCTGTTTCGGGCATGAAAGTTGATGGCTTTCATCTGCCTGATGAGTGGCCTTCATCGGCTTTTGGTATATCGTTGCATTATACACTGCCTGAGGTTTCCTCTTCTGAAACAGTTGAAACTGTTGTTTTGAAGTTTCAAACTTTGGGGAAATATGTCAACGTATATGGGTCTTTACATAAAAAGGGATGTGGAATCCACCGAGTCTGCTTGGATGAACCCAAGTTTGTTCCAGCTTTGAGTTACGTCTTGAACAAGAGTGATCATATGGAGAAGGAGAGGGATGGGTCCATGAAGCTGTACCCAATTCGAGAAATTTTCGACTTTTGGAGAATGGTCAAGGACGGGCTTTCATATCCGCTCTTAATTGAGCTCTGCGAACAATTGGGTTTGGTCCCTCCCCCTTGCCTCATGGTTCTCCCAACAGAGCTCAAACTTAAGATTTTGGAGTGTCTTCCTGGAATAGATGTTGCTAGAGTTGCATGTCTCTCCTCAGAATTCCGTTTCCTTGCTTCAAATAATGATCTCTGGAAGCTGAAGTATGAAGAAGAGTTTGGAAAGACCTCAAGTTCACAGAAAGAAAGTCAATGGAAAGCAAAATTTAGTTCTGCTTGGGAACTCAGTAAGAAGAGAAAGAGGGTATGTTCGACATTGCGATGGACAGAACCTCCCCATTTTAGGCCCTTATTTCCTGGACGAAGGGACCCAAATCCCCTACATGGTTTTGGACGTCCATTCATTATTGGAGGGGATCCGAATCCTCTAGGACTTCCACACATGGCTGGTGGAGACTATGATGGCAGGCCAAATTTCGGGCTTCTTCAGCATCCAGGACGGAGAAATTTCAGGAGCAACTGTGATCTGGGAGGGTTTGATGATTATTAAATCAATCTGGGAACCTACTCTACATGGGAAAGGTCAGGGTGCACTCCTTATACACTATATCTAGGCAGAGCTTGGTAGTCTTTGCGAGTATACTCGTATATAGTTCTTAATCTTGTTTAATCTTTTGTCTGGCGCAAAACTTTGAGCTTGAAGTAGATATATGGAACCTATTTATGCATATGTATGCAGTGTTTTGTCAGCTTCATCCTCGTGCTGTAAGAAAGAACGTATTTGCCTCGTTCATGTAATATATTCAGTGCTCTTGTTTTTCTGTTCTTGTGTGGGATCTCTTTCACCTTTGTGGATACCCTGTCTCGTGTGTATGCAATGAGAGCGTTTGGCTTCTCTCTTCTTTCGGAGTTCCAGTTCCTTCACATTGCGGTGGGAAAGCGAGGTTGATAAGCAGGCCTTGCGCATTCTTTTCTGGTCATTACACATGATGCTTGGTTTTGATTCATTGAGGTTGAATAGTGTGTGTCAAGTAAGAAGTACAGGTAATTTTGCAAAGAACTTTGCTATGCGGTTTCCGTTTCTTCTCAGGAGTAATTAAGGATTCTGTATGAAAAAGCGATTTATCACTTTTTCACCCTCAAACTGTCCTCGAAAACTCGTACTACAGAACCACTTGACGATTGTTTCAAGTTTAAATCCTTGGATTCTATCACAAGAGGTGAATTTCCAAACTTGTATACAAATTAGTGTATAAGCTCTAAATTTTCCAATTAACAGCGATTCAATCACTTGTGTACAAAAAACCTAAACATATGCGAGTAAGGCCTAATGCGTAAATCAGACCAAATCAAGAGTTCAAGACTTCCTTTTAACTCGAGTTAAACTTTTCGATCCACTTTGTTTGTCGAAAATTTTGAGCAACTAAGGGCCTGTTTGGTATCGTTTCTATTTTCAGTTTTCAGTTTTTTTTTTTTAAACCAAAGTCCCGTTTTTGAAAACCAGAAAAAGTGGTTTTCAGTTTTTAGTTGTCAGTTTTCATTTTCAGTATGTCTATTATAGAAACATATAATTAAAATTTATCTTTCCAACTTATTTAACCAAATGTTTTACACAAAAAAAAAAAAACAAAAACTGAAAACGACAGTGATACCGAACGGGCCCTAAGGAATCGATTTAACGAGACCATTAACACATCGGTGAGTCGGTGACAGATTTTGCCTATTCGTTGCGCATAAACAAAGAAATGATCAAAAATTACCAACTCACTTATCTGGACCACTCGAGCAACTTTTTCACAAGCTCGAGTGTTCATCAATGGCGGCATCCTCAATCTCTTTCTCCGCCATCTCATCCTCCATTCCACCTCATCACCACCACCACAACCACCCTCATTTTCTCTCTCCTCCGAAACTCTCACTAAACTGCAATCTCCTCCGCACCTTCCCCGCTCTTCAAGCTTCTCGAAGAAGCAACTCCATTTCTCCTCAGGTAATCCTCTCCCCGATCGAATTGGATGAAGAAATAATAATCTTAAATACTTAATCATCGGAATTAATTATCAGGAAGACGATGAGCCGGTGAACGACAGCCGTAGATGGAGTAGATTCGATTTCGATGGTTACGATGATGACGATGAAGATGATGATGATGAAGAAGAAGAGGAAGATCGTAGCTTGGATTTGTTAGTTAGGTTTGTGGAGAATATTTTCCGTAAAGTTTCGAAGCGTGCTCGTGAAGCTGTTCGATCAGTTCTTCCTGTTGCCATTTCCACTAAATTGGTCCGTTTTCTTCAATTCATTTTTATTCCTCTGTATAAATCATGATTAATTTAGCTAATTTACTAATCATAATATATAAAATGTCAATTATTTATGTATTAGTATGATTTATGAGCCTTTTGCTTGTGGTAATTTTTTGATTTAGGGATATTGGTGATTAGTGGTTGTGCTAAGTAGTTTAGTTGATTACTAAGTGTGTGGGGTTATATTTCGGGGGTCGAAATCGTGTTCGTTTTAGGCTTGCTGATCATATGAATGTTGGGTTGAATGATGGAAAACTGAGCTGATGTTAAGAGGAATGGTTGAAACAACGAATTAGATTTTTCGGGTTGTTGTGAGTTGTGATCATTGCGTAATGAGTTTGTAATGTGCAAAAAGGAGTTTGTTTAAGCTTCATGGAATTGAGTTAGTTATGCACTGATTTTTGTGACATTGGTTAGGAGTTCTTAGGGTTTTCTGTTGTTCTGAATTGCGTATGTGTTGTTTGGATAGGTGGGGTTTGCTGTCAATGGACTGATAATACTTTCGTTTTTATGGGTCGTGAAGGCTTTCCTTGAGGTAATGGCACTGCATTTCTTTCGTTTGATGGCTGAATTGTTTCTGTAATGCTTTAGTGCGAAATTCTATCACAGATATTGACGTTTGACAAACCTGACACTGATTAATCGAGACTAGCCTTTCATAATATGACTTTAGTTGGAACTTTTATGAATGATTATTCAGAATTAGCATGATAATTATTCTTGAGATCGTTAGTCCAAACTGCATAACTTGCTCAATGAAACAACTAGTACACCAATAGGCAGGCCACATGCAAGCGTCATGGTTAACATGTCCTGATGCCAAATTCTGGAAAGGTTGATGAGAATGGCGACATTATTTGCTCAAGTTGTACCATTCAAAATAGAAACTACAAAGCTTGATCCACCAAATTAATCAAATTGCACACGTACAATAATTTCTTTTTTGAATTAGGCCATATAATGAAATCTTGTTCATGATGTATCCTTCCTTAGCTTATGAGTCAGAAATGTGTTGAAAATTTGAACCTCTTCCCCTGTTGACAGCCTTCTATTTTTTGAATACTGCTTGATGTTCTTGAATAACAAGAAAAGTTGCAGCTATAAGTTTCTGACGAAATCTCTTGCTAAGAGAACTCATTACTGTTTTTGGGAGGAAACATTGTGTACTCAAATTTCTGGTTAACTAAGCCCAATTCATTTTATGCATCTTCACAATGAGAACAGTCTGCAGCTTCTGCCTAGCCACACCAATTGCTTCTCTACTTAGCCTTTGTATATATTTTCAGACATTTTTATCCAAGCGGAAGCTTGTTATCTGATAAAACGTCTTGCATCAACCTTTAGCTGCTTCGTAGTAATATCCAGCCATACCTTCTATTTTTTTTTTTTTTTTTCTGTCTGTAAGTTTTCCAGAATGAGTGGAACTTCATCAAACCTGACATTTGGAGTATGTTGTTAAGGAGTCGAAAATGTAATGAGACTTTGTGGCCTCTTTCAATGTCATGTATAATTGTATATATACATAAATTTCTTAAGAGCCACTTTGTCCCTGATGAAATGCATGAGAAAGTGCTATTCTCAGAAGTTGAGCATCTCCACCTTTTGTGTGGGGTGATATTGCAATAAGGATTATATTGTGCTCTACTGCTCTGAGCTTGAAGTTGACTATTCCTTTACTGTTCTTGACTTGCTCGATGAGCTCATGTAGTCATGTGTAATTTTTTATGAACGTAGGAGCATCTGGCTATGAAAGCTGATTAGTATTTTGTTGTCTCTTGTCTGTTAAACCCTTATTCAATATGCAGGTTATTTGCACTCTTGGAAGTGTTGTATTTGTGAGCATTCTTCTCATCCGTGGGGTGTGGTCTGGTATATCGTACTTGCAAGATGGTCGTGGCCGTTATATGAACGGATTTGATGATGATCAACCTGCGTGGACTAGAGCACAGCCTGTAAGTTGAGGTCTGTAGGGACATGTAAATGTGTAACAGTAAATTGGACACATTGATAGATGCAGCCTTAGCTTCAGGTCTACAACTACATAAAGTGGCCGATTATACACATATAGGTGGTTCTGTCGTGCAGGTTTAGACTGTAGACGATCTCTTTCTCTGTCGTCATTTATGAGAGGAGATATTGTTTTAAGAGAAACGGTCAAGGATACCAGTTCATGACATGCATGGTGCTACTCTACCAGTACAGCGCAGCCTAAGTTCCGGCTGAACCTAAATTCCCTAATTCCCTTGTATTGTTGTAATAATTTTCTGTTGTATGCCGACTTGCCAGGAGCTCATTGCTGATGGCTCAAGCCCTCTGAAGGTTGCAACAGTGTGAATGTGTATTGTGTAATAGAGGCACACTGAATAGTGAATACCATACCATTATACAACTAATACGCTATGCGGCCCCGTTTCTTAATATCCTGTATTACTTGAGAGTTGTGACTAAGATTTAAATTACATTGAAACAAAGTACAATCTATTTTCCGATGCAGCAATTCTTCTGTTATTTTGATTGAAAGGGGCAGATTTCGAACAAATAACAAATCAACAATCAAATTACGCAAGCCAATCGTGTTAGACTGGTAATTATGATCAACAATATGGAGTACACACTAAAACAATAATTACAACGATGTGAATCATGTGATGTAGGTAATGTTAATATTCAGTGTCAAGTCCGAGTCGATAAAAGAAAATCTTAAAATCAACTAAAAATAGTAAACGAACATTTACACCTATAATGCGTCTATATCCATTGCTGACTGATTGCCTGACTGGTTGTTTTATCCAAAATTAATTACTTGCAAAATACTCCTAATCAACAGTTTACCAACTTAAATTTACAACATTCTTCTTTTAACGCAATTATCTGCTGTAGTAAAACAGATTCCCTAAAATAAAGACGAACGTATTGAAGAAGTTATCAGTTGTCACTAGTAAAACGGAGGAACCACAATTGGACAACCAAATTTCCGCGATTGATTATTTGGATATTGTCAATTCTTTTCTTAATTTCCAACTGAGATACAACACAACACCCCTTGCATAAAATTAGCCAAATATTTATACCAAAAAGTGTCCAATTTCATAGGACCATACTATAAATTCAAATTCCCTAGCCAAACATTCATCATAATAATTCATAATTCAATTTATTTGATTTGATGATTCGTTCAAAATTTCAACACATTTAATACTAGCACAAACTTTGGAATTCCCACATTATTGCAAATTTTATTTTCACATTGGTAACCTTCCAATATTAATTTCTTTCCAAAAACATTACCCAAAAATACATTATACCTGGGTCTTATCTCATTTCTTAAAGGAGAGAAAATAGGGAAGTATATCTCCCATTTTTAAGGAAGAATTAAAACCTAAGCAATTTAGATCAACACTCCCATTATTAGAGAATCTTGGTTTTAATTAAAATCACAAAATGACCTAGTATTCACCACCAAAAAAAAACAAAAATACCTAGTACAAAATAATTGTCTATACTAGACCTTAATTCTTTCTTTTTTGTAAGAATCCCAAACATCCTAAACCAAAACACAGAGACAAAATGAGTACAGCATTTGCCATTGAGAATGAAGTTCAACTTTCCGATTTCGACGACGATGGACGTCCCAAGAGACAAGGTTTTCTTTTTATCTATCTATCTATCTATATGTCATTGTTACGGAACCTATTCTTTAACGACGATTCTTGTTTTGATGATAATTTTCGCGTATTATCATGAATACAATGTCTTATGCTTTGATCTTTAGAATGCAAGATTATAATTTGTTGATTTTTTATTGCATGTGACATAAAATTATAAAGGGACGTTGATAACGGCAAGTGCCCATATCATAACGGCTGTGATTGGTTCGGGAGTATTGTCGCTAGCATGGGCCGTGGCCCAAATGGGTTGGATCGCCGGGCCCATAATTCTGTTGGTGTTTGCGTTTGTTACGTGGTACGCTTCTACGTTGCAGGCTGATTGTTACAGGAACCCTGTTACTGGCAAGAGAAATTACACTTACCGAGAAGCTGTTAGATCCATCCTAGGTAATTTTCTGTATTTTTTTTTTTTTTTGGTTTTGCAATTTTGGTTTATTTTTATTAGATTAATGATGTAATTATCAAGGATTTTTAATTCGTTGTTGATTGATTTGTTTTCCATTTTGATTAAAGGGGTTGAATCAATTTGTTGATTTGTTTCGGGTTTAAAGTCCTTTTATTTTAACAAGAAGTATGAGAAATAACGAAGTCATTTTTACAAAGGAGTATTTGTATTATTGTTTCGATGTATGAGGATGGAAAGATTTTCTTTGTTGATTTTGTTTTGGTGCATGATTGTTTCAATTGTTCGCGTTTTTTTGTATTATGTACTATGGCATGTATATTTTTATCCTTATCATGTCGTGATTAGTTTTCGTACACTTAAAAGTTAAAACCCCCTTCAACAGTTGTAAACTTGTAACACATAAGTTTCTCTTCGGAATCATTGTTTATTTTGTTGTCGTCTAGAAAGTATCGTCATTTGTACCATCTAGCAGTATATATCAAGTACGCTATATGTCTATTATATGATTGCATTTGCGTGACCTCCCTGCCATGTCTTACATATTTTGTAAATGTAGTAATGTAATGCTTTGTCACGTGACTTTGTTAACCAAATCTCATCTTTTGGAGCGTTTTCTTGTTACTTGAATAAGACAGCAAAAATGACCTAATCCCAAACATTAGAAATGAACAATTGCATTCACCCATTAAGTCAATTTTTCGAGTTCAGCCTTCGTGTATACGATTTTGATTAAATGTTTTAACTGAATATGGTGCTGTATTAATGATCAGGAGGAACGAAATTCAAGTTTTGTGGACTTGCTCAATATGCCAACTTCGTTGGAGTGTCAATAGGATACACTATCACTGCGTCTATAAGCTTGGCGTAAGTATCACATTACCATAATCTCGATCATGTCATGCTATGCAATATTTACTCCTTGATCATAATTACTGATTAGCTTAAAATCGAATTTGCAGGGCTGTTAAGAGAGCAATCTGCTTCCATAGGGAGGGCCATGATTCAGGGTGTCACACGCAAAATAATCCTTTCATGCTAATATTTGGGATTGTGCAGCTGTTTCTAAGCCAACTTCAGAATTTCCACAAGCTTTCGATTCTCTCTATTATCGCGGCTGTCATGTCTTTCGGGTATTCCTTCATTGGGATCGGTCTCTCTGTTGCCAAAGTTGCAAGTGAGTTGTTTTTGAGATTTGCTTCCTTTTGGCTGTTCTTCTAATGTTTGTTTCTAGTTTATGAGTTAATGCAGCAGTTAGTAGTCTTAGTACTATAAATTGGTCTTGAATTCTTGATGATGCATTATAACTTGTTTACAATGCGTAATCTTTACTTTTACCTGTTCTTAAATCAGTATAATGATTTGTGTACATCATCTATCATGGAGTACCACAATGTGTTGCATTGTATGTGACTTTTTTTCGGACAATCAACGTAGGACTGAAATGTTTCTGTCATTGTACAAGGTGGAAGCCATGCTAGGACATCTTTAACCGGAGTAGAAGTTGGAGTAGACGTGACACTGGAGCAGAAGGTTTGGAACATCTTGACTGCATTGGGAAACATGGCTTTTGCTTACGCGTTTTCCATGGTTCTCATCGAAGTACAAGTAAGCTTATGCATCACTCTGTATATAATCTCATCAACTAATGTGAACCATTGCCTAATTGCACCTGCAAGAGTTGGTAGGCTCATTTTGGGAGCAGCCAAATCCTGCATCCCGGTCCTTGGAGCCGGGATTAGGCCTTTTTTCAGATGTTTTATGCTTAACCATTGCATAACTTGACAGGATACACTTAGGCCAAGCCCACCGGAAAATGTTGTCATGAAGAAAGCGGCTTCCTTTGGGATTTTCGTCACCACATTCTTCTATATGCTCTGTGGAGTTGTGGGTTATGCCGCGTTTGGGAACAAAGCACCAGGCAATTTTTTGACAGGGTTTGGTTTCTATGAACCATACTGGCTGGTTGCTGCTGCTAATATTTTCATAGCAGTCCATCTTTTTGGAGCTTACCAGGTAATACAATGTTATGATTTATCTACATACTTTTGCTTGTTAAATGGTATGAGACACCTGCATGTTGAAAGAAATGTGCCTAATTTTGACATTAAAGTGGAGTACGTAGATGTTAATGTAACACTGAATAAAATGTAAAGTCAAACAAGACAAATCACCTTTACTCGTATAATGGTTCTTTTTTTATTCCGTTGTGTATGCCACAGGTTTTCGTGCAGCCTCTTTTCGAGTTTGTAGAGTCACAATTCGCAACAAGATGCCCTGACAGCAAATTCATCTCAGAAGAGTACCCAATGAAGCTCCCCTTCTGTGGTGTATACAACTTCAGTTTTTTCAGGTTGATATGGCGATCAGTATATGTAATAATTGTGACTGTCATAGCAATGCTGCTACCATTCTTCAACGACATTGTTGGACTCATTGGCGCGTTCTCCTTCTGGCCGCTCACCATCTACTTCCCTATAGAGATGTACATCGAGCAATCCAAGGTTCGAAAGTACTCGTCTACATGGGTGTGGCTCAAAATCTTGAGCTTTTCTTGCTTGATCGTCTCCATTTTGGCTGCGCTTTCTTCCATCAGAGGAATTATTGTCAGTGTTCGAACATACAAGCCGTTCCAATCTGTATCTTGATCTATAATCTTCAATGATGTTAATGTTAATTATGTAAGATTTCAATGGGATTCTTATCTTCATTGTAAAGACACATGTTGTTTTCAAGTTTCTTAAGACCTTTGAAACTCTGTACGTGGTCACTGCTATATTCAAACAACTACTATGTAAATACGCATTGTTCTTCTTATGCAAGTTTTCATCATATTTAGGAGCTTTGTTAAAAGTCCGTCAAGAAATAGTTATGGCTAGTTAGGAGCATAACAATCAAACAAATTGTGAAAAATCCATTACTCAGAAACATCAGTTTCCTCATAAACTTTTTTCTACAAGTCGTTACGTCAAAAGACCCATGAATTCATGTTTATACGTCCCATGACATTTCATATATCGATCTATCTTGTGGGCGTAATTTTACAACCAATACTCGCGAACAGGAAAGCATTTGCATCAATTACACATCCATTACACTAAATCGCATTACACATCAAGAGCAGTTCCCAGTTTAACATCAAGTATCCGTTTCAACCAAAATCTTCTATGACAAACTCCGTCACTTAGTTTGTACGAACCAAGTCTTGTTCCTGGGGAAAGACAGTGCATAGCAATCAAGACATACATGATACATTGATACGACCCGTCATATCACTAGTCGTAAATTGATCTTCTGGACGTAATTTCACAACCTCGACTCACGCCAACAGGGAAGTATCAAGCATGGGAAACCAAACAAATGCCTCAAGTCTCAACCAAAATTACGCACCCATTACATGAAATCGCAACACAGCAAAGGACAGTTCGTAGTTCAACGTAAAGTACCAGTTCCAACCGATCTTCCAAGAGAGAGAATTCTGTCACTTAGTTTGGACAAATATTCGTTCCTTGGGAAAGACGGCAAATAACAAGAAAGACATACGAGTATGTACTATACCACCCCTTCACTAGTCATATGACGGCAAACAACAATCAAGACATACGAGTTTACGACCACTTCACTAGTAATATCACCATTCACCACCGAGGATGTGGTGCAGATGGCAGGACCTGTTAATAAAGCCAATACAACCAGAATCCGAACCCCTCCATACCGAGTCCAACAGAGCATTACCGGGAGATGAATGTCGAAAGAGACATTCAAACCATCACCAACAAAATCACACAAGGGCTGGCGAACAGAAACTCAGAAAGGTAGGAGCAGGAGACCCAGAAATAATACCCAATAATAACATTCATTAAACCTACGAAATTCAGCCATGTTTAAACTACAATACCACTTAGTCAAAAACTCTCCATGACCATAATAGCCAGTACCAAATTTCCAAACAAAACTTAGTATATTCTTAGGACTAAATCCTCCGAAACAGATTATCTTAACTGAAAACAAAGACAATGTCGAAGCAGATAACAGCATCTCTAGATAACTTAAGCCTTGTCGCTCTTGGAAGCAGTAGCAGCAGCTTGACCACGGAGACGACCAGTCCTCCTGGCAGCAATGAGACCAACCTTTTGCCCTGGAGGTGCATCCCTGCGGACGGTACTGGCATGACCAATGTGTTGATGGTTACCACCACCATGAGGATGCTCAACTGGATTCATAGCAACACCACGAACCTTGGGCCAGCAGTTTCTCTTGACACGGTACTTGTGGTAAGCATTTCCTGCCTTCAGAAGTGGCTTCTCAGTACGTCCTCCACCAGCAATTTGACCAATCATAGCACGGCAAGCACTTGGGACAACCTTCTTGGCACCAGATGGGAGCTTGATCCTACAGTGAGCAGTGTTAGTCAAACAATAGCAGGATCATACGCCAACAGCTGAACAATTTCCATGCCAAAGAGTACACTAGAGAACAAGACAATCATGATGACCATTTAAACAAGTTCAAATTGGACATTGAAGAATCAAGATAAGTAAACAGACGGGATTTCATGTACTCTATATTATCCCAACCTCTAGTCTACAAGAAAATACATTGTCGGATACTAAACAACCGTCAACATTCACAATCAAAATCAAAGAGCACACAATAACAAAGGGCCAGAACATTTCAACAAAAGAACAAGATCAGAAAGCACAAAAGTAGCACCATGCCACCATGTTAGAAAACCTAACATCCTAATTGAATACCCAAAACCATTGCACAACTATTAATCAGTTTAGATACAAACAAGGATCAACTGCAGTTACAAATTCAATTTCTGCTCTCAATGAACAAGCAAACTAACAAAGGATACACCAGGATATTCAGATAAACAAGAAACTCGCAACATGGAGTCAGAACAGTTTAAACATATTCAGATCCAATCAAGAGCCAAATATCAAAGAGCAGGATTTAAACAAGTAGGCCAGAAAAACAAGAATCATAACCTAACAATCACTAGGAGAAACATAGCAACATGCAAATAAACTTACATATCAAATATATGCACAAACCCATAGCACAAACTCTTTCATTTCTCATCAAATATGATCAATAGACAAATACCCAATGAAACGAATGCAACAGGTGAGCAACTATTATCCCACATGAAAATACTCATATTCGAACAAGTAATACAAACCCATATATCAAACCAAAATTCAAGCAAACGAATCATATTCCTCAATCTTAAGCCACTTTCAAACAATCATTAACACAGGAAATACATAGACTATACACAAACAACATGATAATACCACCTCATTCCTCAACAAAAGATAACATCAAAACCAACATGCAATTCATAACTCCCTACATTTCCACTCACATACACCCAGAAAAACCATTAGAAACCCAGAAATTTATAGACCCACAATAAAAATCTTCTTCAACTTCAATTCATAATCAAACATACCAAATTAATCCAGAATAAAACATCACAAATCCACAAACTAAAACTCATCCCCAATTGTTCATTTCACAATCACAACATCTCATATCACATCAACACTAGAAAAATAAACCCCAAAAATCAAAAAATCACATTTCCAACAAATTTATACAAACCCAGATGAAACCATCACAAACCCACATGTATATACAAACCCACGACATAAAACCCAACCCCCAAAATTCATTTCATAATCATAACATATTACATCACATAAAACCCTAAAAATCATATAAATCCCATTTCCAACAATTCCATCCATACCCAGAAAAATCCACTACATACCCTCATCATAAAATCACATTTCCAAACATACCCCCATCATAAAACCCCATTTCCAACAAATCTACACAAACCCACATCACAAAAACATAAAAAGATAAAAACTTTAACAATAAAAAGAGGCGTATGAAAGAAGATATTATACCTAGAGGTATCATTATCAGGGTTGTGAGAGATAACAATAGCATAATCACCAGAAGCTCTAGCAAAAACACCACGATCACCAACATGATGCTCAACATTACAAACAACAGCTCCTTCAGGAATAGATCTCAACGGCAAAACATTCCCAACCATAAGATTAGCCTTCTTCCCACAGTATACAAACTGACCAGTATACATCCCTTCTGCCGCAACAAACAGCTCCTTCTGATGCTTGTAACGGAATGGATGACGGAATGTCACCTTGGCTAACGGCGCACCACGTCCTGGGTCGTGGATGATCTCCGTGATGACACCCTTGAGGTAACCGTTACGCTCACCGAAGTCCAAGGTGCGGAGCTTGGCTGCTCCCTTGCGGTGGTGGGTGTGGGACTTGAAGACGGACCCTGCTCCCTTACGTTGAGCCCTGATTACGCGACCCATCTTACCCTGAGTTTTTTGTGAGAGGAAATGTGATGAGGAAGGAAGGGTGGCTGCGGTGTGAAGAAATGAGATGAAGGGGGAAGTGGTGTGAGTGTGTGTGGGTTTTTATATTCTAGGGTTTGTGGATTTTAGGGTTTTGTGTTTTCTGCCCTTTGTTGTGGGCTTATTTTGGGCTTTTTGGGTTTTTTATGGGCTGTGTTTTTGTTGGACTGAAATTGATTAGGTTTCCTCTTTTTGTGATCGTGAAGGTGAAGCTTCTGTTTTTTTTTTTTTATATAATTTCACCTCATGGTGAGATTTAACTTTAATCAAAATTTTCAAGATGAATACGCAGTATGCAAGTGTTAATTTGTAGTTGGGAGTATATTATGATTGTAGAAACGTATTTATTTATGTGTAAGACAGAGGTGGTAGCAGTTCGCGCTTACGGTCAACTTGTGATTTTTAGAGATCGATAACTTGCATGAAGATAAGAAAATAAATGAAATGAAAAAAGAGACAAATGAACTTGAGTGATTCTAATGGTGGCGCTGGCTATGTTTTGTTTCCGGGATAATTGTGGTTATTATTTGAAGATAGACAGATGTGACAACTTGCGTGGTTATCTAGTTGTTTTGGGATCATAACCTTATGATAAGACGGTCTCATATGAGAGTTTTGAGGATGTTTAGAGCAAAATACTAAATTGTGGGTTGTTTTCTTATTATTCCAAATCTTCTGTGTCTGAATGCCGGATACTGTCTAGTGTTCCAAGACGTAATTCTGTCGAGTGTGCCAAGACGTACAGTCAAAGGATGCCGGACACTCTTTTGAATAGCGCATAATAGGGTTGGTGTGTTACGATTTTAGGAAGTTTCTATATGTGACTTCGAGGTAAGACTAACAATGGTATCATGAAGAACGCTGCATTGCGTAGCGTATACCGTATAGTGTCAAAGTGTTACACAAACGTTAATCAGTTGACCACACCTAATACCGGGATTTCGCAGTAGTTGCTATGGAACCAACCTGGCCTGTTGGTTTGGTGATATCTCGGTGATGACTGATGAGTATGTCTACCAGCGCTTCTAGGGCTGGTTCATCAGTCAATCAGAATGAGTCAAGAACTGATATGTAATGCTAGAGTAAATACTCCGGGTACAATTTTTCGAAATAGGGCGAATGTAGCTGTGAGTATCAAGTATAGATAAACTTTTTACAAGTTTCTGTTCTCAACATAGTTCTATTTTAAGATTCCCATCGTACACTGCAACTACAAGTCTAACTAATCTAGGGGGGAGAGGGGAGGGGACGTATATATGACAATATGAGCATCAACATACAGGAGGATGAGCCAAGAAGTGTACTTCATTTACAGATTGAATGAGCAAGAGAGGTCTTGTTGCGGAAACCTGTCGTTGTGAATGCTGAGCATGGGAAGTGCAGGCAGCACTAGATACCTTCCACGCATTGCCCCTTGATTGGGCCTATTGGCTTACTGTACGATTCTCTCTTCTTGAAGAAGTACATACGGATCAATATACTGAGGCGGAGAAATTGGAGCATCTCTTCCGTCATGGACAAAAGTTGGCCCGAAGTACTGCATTGAAGGAACGGTAATGCATTCAGAAACGCAGGTCAAAAACAATGCAGTAAAACACTATCATGAAGAGACCAAAAAACAAACAGCCTGACCACTTGTTCCTTCCCCTCCCCCACTCAAGAGTCGAGCCCCAAAATGCACAACAGGTGCAGCAAGTTATGCATAGTTAATTCTCACTTATTCACTTGCCCTTCCCAAGGGAAGAGAAAAGGCCAGCAAAAGCATCACAAGCAGATATACATGGAAAAGGCACAAAACTTCATCACTCATTGTTGACGGATTTAATCCAAGGTCCCATCATTTGGTCATTTCCAAAAATGGCAATGACAGCCTTCCAGTCCACACACCCGTGAGCATGCGCTAAAAAAAACTAGCTACCACATTTCGCCTCAAACTGCTGTTCAGTTTTTAATCTTCCCCCCACCTCACCACCCTCAAGAAATGTTAATAACTGATAAAAGATGCACAGATCAGTTTGGCATTACCCTCAGCGTCACAGGACTCACAGCAGCCTATGAAAAACCGGTAAACAGATTATCCATCAAACCTACCTAGAACTCTAGACGGCCAGGAATTCTACACCTCCCCGAAGACATTATATTCCAAAGAAATCGCCATGTACTCATTGTGAGATCATTACCGTGAAAACCACAGTGCACACCATCCAACCACTTCCTTTTTATTTCTAAAAGTAATGTGATCATCTTTACAAAACACATCTTGTCATCCACATTGCCAGGTGTGTAATATCTCTCTACTGATCTACTACAATTCCGAGGATATATGAAGTCATCCTTAATAACAGCTGGCCAAAGTAATAGGTAACATACATGAACAGATACCGAAATTACCAAAAGAAAGAAAGCAAGATCAGATGTTTACCAAATAGAGAGCAACGAAAGAGCCGACCGTTACGAGAATCAGTGGCCAAAATGCCAAGAAGAATGTTCCACCGAGTCTTAACAAAACTTTAGCACGTGGAATCAGCCCCTGTTGAACGATTATGAAGAGGATGAGTCAGATATGAGTAGAAAGACAACTAAAGAACATGAAGTAAAGAGTCGCTCTAAGTACAGGGGGGAAAGCAAATGGAAATGGGGAACCAGTAAAAGAAGCCGGCTGAACGGTCCATAACAAAACTGGCAGTCACAAAAACCAGCAGTCATGTTCCACAAATTTATTTATCATGTATCCAACCATGACAAAAAACAAATTTACGAGCAAGAGAAATCATATGACGCATGAAGCACAGAAAACTACGCAAATATTTTGGGGGAAACAACAGAAGCTTAAGTCCACTTACTTTACATGACATCATTTATTCATGGAAATTTAAAAAAACGGATAACTAAACAACGTCACACGAAGAAAGGTGGCGAATTTAAGAGCAACGCTTTCTGCAAGCGTGTTAACTGTTTTCTAGTGAGAAATCTCACTTGGGCTGCTTGATATATATGTAACTATGTACGAAAAGGCCCAAGAACTTCATCCAAAGGATTCTCTATCGAAAATAATGCCAAAGTTAAACAAATCTATCGCTAAGGCACTATGTTGGTCTAAGCCATCTTAGATGCTTGTAGAGTTCATCATCTTAGATACTTAAAACTTCCGATTGTGCTATATGAGCTTTAATTCCTGCTGACCACGCTATGATTACATACAAAACCTTCCTAATAACCCCGTGACAACCCGTGTAAATGAAGAGGAAAATAGGGTAACAATTTTGCATTTAAGCTGGTGTTGGCAAACAAGAATAAACTAAATACTTGTGTAATGACGGCATTGTAGTAAATGCTTAATAGCCAGAGGAAGAACGCTTTTCATTTATGCAGTGTTCAACTCTTTGAATCACTCCTCACTGGAACACGCTCTGGGCTTTATTTGTGTTGTCATTTAAAGTTCCGATGAATCCACCAAGAACCTATTCTACACGACCTCATCCAACTACTTTGTCTGCAAGGATGTCTAACTCGTCGATTAAATTCTCTTATTACGCTTAATTTGTTGTCAATAGATTCTCCCAGGTGTCCTCTAAGTAGTAATATACTTATCTCCCTAGAAAACAGACAGCATAGCATCAAGTACTGTAATGCTGCACATTGTCAAAGCAAATGACAACACAGCAGATTTCTTGTATTACCATGACAAGAACTATTTTGAAAATAAAGGTTAGTGCTAATTAAGGCAGAGGTGACTGCATCAGCCCAATTTTCTTACACCTTACTCCACTGGAAATCGAGAATTTTCTTTCCAAGAGGTGGAGTCAGTCTGATAATAGATAGCATTGGAGCTACACCAACGACACACGTAAAAGTGAATGAACTCGTACTTTGATCTCGTCAAAGTTTGTCATGAGATCGTCAATTCAGATCACCGTCATAAGTCACAACAGGATTGTTCTGCGACTCTAACACAAACTTTATCCCAGAGTTAATTTATTAACATGACAGTTCAGATTTTGGCTCTCAAGCATGAATGTCAGTCAGTTAATCTATTCAGCATGCACAGATAAACTAAAGTAACATCATCATGCATGATCATTTGAAAAAGGCACAAGAAAAATTTGTTCTTAAAATAGTGATGAGTAACCAAAATCATCAAAAAGTTATATGCTCAACCTCAAGGCCTTCGCTGTTCAAGGACATCGATATCTCCCTTTGATTGGTTAAACTCTTATCAAAACCAGTTGCAATTGAATTCCTCTTTGAGAATGATGTATCACCTCTCTCTTCCGTTATCTCTTCCTCACTTGTCCCCCTATTGATCTCCTCGAGCAGTGATGTTGGTGAAATACCTCTTCTTCTCAGTTCCTTCATAAACAAAGACTCAGGAGGTTCACCATCTACAAGGAATAGCGACATCAGGCACAGTGAATATAGACAAAGAAAATTTGCTCTTTTAATAATCTTCTAGCGCAATGTAATTCAACAGTACATTAAAAAGACTGCATGATCACAAAGTTTCACACACTTGTGTAGTCAGGGAGGTTCACGATACTCAGGAGTCAGGAGTTTGGACTTGCATACCAAGCCACAATAATAAAAAGAATGCAAAATGGTGTTCCTTTCAAGAACACTTTCCAGATAGGAAAATAAATATGGCAAAAAAGAAGAGAAAACAGGACAAAGGGTTTCTTTTATAAGCTAACGTGAAAGGAAAAGAGTGAGGAGAGTCAAATAATACAGTGTCAATTTACAAGTTAACAACACCAGGTAGTTACGAGATACAGGCTGTCCCCCATCGTAAAACTAAGAAGCTTAATTTACATATTTAGAAGATTTCATGCATCATCTTACTTTAAACATTTAGAAGCTCATATGCTACGATTGGTGAATCATTACTTATTTTCAACAGGCAGATATAAAAGGAGAGAGTATACCCTGATTGCTCAACCATATTCGAAAGGCAGATGCAATTGAAATAGGATTATGTGGATAAGATGATTGGAACCACAGGAAAGTTTCATCCCATGAGATGGAACCTCAAGTCAATAGACTGCTAACAGTGCTAACACATCAACATGCATAACAAAATTTTAAACTTCCCGTCCTTCTACTACCTTGTTTCAGAGAAATAGCACACTGACTCTAGGATTACTACAATTCAGAAATCTTCCATCATATCATCCACATGCAATTATCATTTCACAGTCGAAATAAACTTCAATGACACTGTCATCGCTATGTTCGCAAACCAGAAGCTAAACAAACACTGTAAACCAGTTGAAGGCCACTTCCTTTATCAAATCATGACAATCCATAACTGCAAATACAGACTTAGCTCGAACCACCAGAACCGCAACTAAACCCAACCAAAAGAAACACCGCCACAACGATATTAATGTCATTACTCATGTCATTCATTTCCTGAGCATAATACATTCCAGTCAATTACCATAAATTGAGAACCAAACAAAAAAATCCCAAATGCAATTGAAATTTTCACATTTCTAAATATATTCTCATTTTTCACACTTTTGCAATCATTAATTCCAAATTGGTATTCTATCCCACATGCCAAATTATCCACCATGAGCCAAAAAAGGAAACTAACAACATTCTCATCCAACTCAACTAACCACTCAAAATCCCAGCAACTTAAAGCTGACGTTTTCACTGTCTTAACCTAAACAAAGTCTCTCAGCTACTTAACCTGAAGTTTTCAGCTACCTAATCTAACTGTAACTCAAATTAGTTAAACATGCATAACAAAAAACATAAAAATTATATAAAAAAAAAAAAAATACAAAGAGCTTACTGTTACTAGGCTTATCATCACCATCTTGCAATTTACAGCATACCCTCTTCCTCCTCCCACCACCATCGCCAACTCCAAAACCCCGCCGCCGCGGCCGCAACCGTAGAATCCCTTTCCCCTGAAGTTCTGAATCCAATTCCAATACCCTTAAAATAGGGAAACCAGAAAAAGCACCAGGCTTCATCATTTGCAAAGAAGCCATTGCCATTTCCGCTTTTAAACTTAAACGATACGCTTTCTTCCAATCTGCTTAAACAGAAAGAGGAAATACTATCCCAAACAAATGACAAAAATAACAATCAATAAAATTCAATTCAATCGGTATAAGGAAAGGGAATAGAATTCCATCACGCAAAATCCCAAATACACAACCAAACACAAAAAAGACAACTTTTTTTGGTGGGTTTTGGGCTGCGAGAAATGGGTTTGATTCCGTTTCCTGAAAAGAGTGGAATTAGGAGAGAGAGAAATATTTGGTGAACAGAAGAAGAAATTCTAAGTTAAGCAAGTTGTGGGGAGTTTTACTGAGAAAAGATGATTGAAAAGGTGGTGTATTTTAGCATGATGTGGTGTGGTTTAGGATAGATTGCGCATGTAGCGTATATGAGTAGGAAGGTGGTCATATGTGGGCTTTGGTGTTCCGCGCGGAAATTTTGCGGTTGTGTTTGGACGTTGCTTGATTTTGTGGCCATGAGTAGATGGTGTCAACTTCTCTCATTTTGTCATGTGTGAATCATATGTGATTGTGTATTACAAGTCACAAGACTCACAACTCACAAGTGTGCATTTCTTCAAAGAAGAATCGGGTGATGGTAGAGTGGTGTTGAATCGTGTAAATTGAAACGAGAAATGCTAATGGCATTCTAACTAAGTTCTCCAACACTTCCACTAACTCATTTTCCTTTGGGATAATATATTGTCAGTGGAGTGCCGCATGACTCTTATGGAGTGTCAAAGTCTCCCTCATTGAAATTTAGAATTTATTGGTGAATCGTAGAATGTACATGTATGTTGTTTAAAAAGTCGATTAAAGTGACAAGTGTTCGAGAGAGTTCTTGCTATTCTGTGATCATCATGTCTCTTGAGGGATAGTGTCACAGTGAGATTCAATTTTTGCAACTTACGTTAGTTCAATGATGCAATAAATTCACGACTATATATGATTTCAATTCTTAGCATCATAAGTATGAGAAATTGGGAATGATGAGACATTAGTAGGTTAAGTTATTAACTTTGATCGATTTTCAAGAGTCAACTTAGAATATGCCAATTAATACCCTTATGCTATGTTTTGACTTTGTTCACTTATTCACTATATGTAGTGTCACTTCTTTTACTATTCTCAAAAGACATACACGATAAGATCTATTTGATCACAATATCACATATGAGTATCATCCTTTATTAGGAAAAATTGCATATCATCTTTAATCACTTGGTCAAATGCTAGTTTTTAGAGATATGATTCCAAGTGTTGGATTTGGAATGCTTTTAGGAATGTTGACCTTGAGTTTATGACTGATGTAAGTTGAATTTGTGCAAGAACTTTGTTATACATAAATTATTCTGTATTCCTTATAAGACCTCAAAATGTTATTAATTCATTTTATATTGATAATGTAAATAACCTAGATGATCATTGACTTGAGAGGCAGCTCTCAATCTTCACCACAATACATATGCCACGATTTTTCTACTGGTCTCACTAATTCTTCGTGACTCCAACATTGATGACAAACTTAATAATGACCACCTTAATTAATACTCCGTAAATGATATATCAAGTAACAGTAGAGATGAGGAAATATATAAATGGAGAGAAATACAAATGAAATGAGTCCAAGCCGTGAAAACTAGTATACTCGGTACATTTCTCGTGGGTCAATCACATTTTCAAATAAGTAGATATATTACCAACTCATATTGACATTTAATCGTAAATCTCATCCCCGATCATAAACAAATGTTTTTGGATGTCACTTTGATCATGATTAATGCTCAATTGTTTATGTTTGCTCTTAGCTATGAGAACAACATCGACATATGCAAGTAGCCAAGTAGCGTTGTAGGCATTCCAAACTAATGAATTGGTCCCAATTTGGTTGAAGACCATACGAACAAAATGATCATTCTTCAACTTAAAGTTTACTTAGGTTTCGTATGATTGAACAACAACATTATAATATATCTTAGCTATCTTAAACTCATCTAATACGAAGATAGTAAACATCAACGAATTTTAAGTGACTTGAACCTTTAACTAGACTACATTCATCAAAAGTTTCGCGATTCAAGCCTTTCCAAAAGTCATTAATCTTTTAAGTTGAACTAAGATTTAAAAAAGAAACAAGCATATTGAACGATACAAACTAAAAAGCGCTTCTACAATAACCCAAGAGAGATCATTACAACGACTTTGAGGTTCAAATTTCACAAGTGGTAGTCGGTAGATATCAACATTTACCCACTTTCCTTAAAAACCCATTTCCTCTATTTGGTATTTAGTGGTTAAAATTTGTTTTACCAGATTTAAGGAGATAAGAATAGCAAAAAAAAAAAAAAAGGTAAGAAGGAGCCAACAATGATGAAATAAAATCTGCCACTTTGTAGAGCAAAGGAACATTCCAAAGCTTCTACTCCATTTGATACTTAAATTCTCTTCTCTCTCTCTCTCTCTCTCTCTCCTCTTTTCTTCTTCCTCTCTTCCCGGACTCTGCTCACTTCGAATATTCGCCCCTTTTTTCTCCGAATTCCATTTCCAACCGCGCCATTAAAAGCCGCACCTTCACCTTCACTCTTCTTTAAAAAAAACCAATTAATAAGAAGTAATTTCTTCGAAAGTTTGGATTTTGCGCATGACCCAGTTCATATTTTTCTGTTAATTAAATTGGGTATTGATCAATTTTTCATTTGGTGGAGTAATAAGAAAATCCCTAATTTTATTGATTTTTTTTTTTTTTTTTAATTGGGGGGAAGGGAATTTGGGTATGAGGTTAGACGGGGAGATCACAGAAATTGGTGATGAAGGTGGGAGACAAATTAGGGAAGAAGATGAAGATTTTAATTTAGGGTTTTCTCAGCAAGTTGTTGTTGTTGGTTATGCTTTGACATCCAAGAAAAAGAAGAGTTTCTTGCAACCTAAGCTTGAACTCATTGCTAGGTATCTTCTTCATTACATTTCCAACCCCCCACACCCCCCCCCCCCAAATTCTCTTTTATAAGAATATGTGATCTTGTTGTTTGTCAGGTAGCTTAATGCCATTCTTGTGTTATTTGGCAATCATGATATTTCATTTTTATAAGAAAGACGTGATCTTGTTGAATGATTAGTGTACTAATTTGTCAGGTGGATTAGTGCCATTGTTTTGTTATTTAGTGTAATCATGATCTTTCATGTTCTTGGTAGTTTTTTTTTTTTGTATGTATGTTAGGATAATTGCAAACAAATTTGAAGCAAAGAATAAAAATTTAGAATCTGGTAACTGTAACCTCAAAGGTCTCATCTTTACCTAGTAGTTTACGGAATATTCCTAGGCATTTATGCTTTTAGGCTAATAGTTTTTCTGGACTAAGTCTGAGTAGTATCGACTTTTTTTGGAGCGTACTGGTTTTTCGACTAAACTATGCAACTGACTTAACTTTTTTGTACTTGAAAGGTCAGTGTAATGTTGTATAATATTTTTTAATTTCAATGGTAATTTTGTGATGTAAAGTTGAACACAACGTTTTGGGTTAGTTATTATTTTGCTTTCGATTGGAGTACGAACTAGGGTACTGATGAAATGCGAAATTGGAGTTAATAGGAGAGGCCGAGTTGTATTCACTTGTCTTACTTTTTTTTCAAAAATTGTTCTTAGAAGGATCAATATGTCCATGGTGGTAGAGGTGACCCTATGTTCCAAAATGGTGTCACGAGTGTTTGTGAGTTGTTGACGATTTTTGAAAGCTTACTTCACTTGTAATGCAGGAAAAAGGGAATTTTATTTGTTCCGATTGATCAAAACCAGCCACTCTCAGATCAGGGTCCTTTTGATGTTGTTTTGCATAAGGTCAGTTCTTACCTATTCAATTTTTAGCTCGTTTTTCCACACTGTCTCATACGCCTCTCTAAGAATGAACTTATAGCATCCCTTTTCATGATGTTCAACCCCCCATTTGTGTCAAGCTGTCAACATTCTTATGTGGAAAGGGCAGGAGTGAAGGATGCATTTGGGGGTTTACATGTTCTCATTCTCTTTTCGTTTGTAACTCATTGCCTAGTGTTTCCAGTTTCAATATGCTAATGACTGCCTTGTTTTGACTTGTATAATATGACTCAAGGTTGGATCACAAAATGGTCTCGAAGCTATCTTTGAAATAGGAATTGGTATTTTGAGGTGGAACAAATAGATCTAGATTTGGTAGATACTTATGATGGAATGTCTAAAAGATTATAGATATTTGTGGTCTTTGCACTTTTTTATTAGTGTCTAATCCAGACTTCCAATTTTCCAAGTATCTCCAAAAGAGCATTTATTTTTTTTTAACTTAAGCCATTTACAAGTAAGCAGCCTCTCTATGTGTTTCACATAGAGATAAGACTTGCGTAGTTCCGACCCCCCTTACCTCGCCTTATGGCGGGAGCCTTTGAGGCACTTGGTACTGTTGTTGACTTGTTGTTAGCCAATTACTAGTAACTCATGGTATAGTGTGTGGATTTGAATTATATTTGTGTGAGCATTAAGATTTATTTCCACATGCATTCTTTTGCTTTCGTACTTTTGCTTTATTCTTCTTGCTCCTTACTACTTTATCTCATTTATTTTGTCATCTTTGCAGCTGCTGGAAGACGAATGGAGCCAGATTCTTGAGGTGTGTCATTTAAATGATTTCTTTACAAGAGTTTTCAATGTGAAATTTTGGTTCGTTACACCCTTGTGATGGTATCAATTGTGTCCTTGTACGTTGGTTGTTGCATATGCCAAAATTTCTTGATAAGTTAAATTGGTAAACCAAACTGTGTAGACATAGTCCAATGAAGTGGTCTGCTTGTAAGATGATATTGTGTAGTTGTGCGTGGAACATTATGGACATGGTTTATCATTGTGACATCTTACCGCCAAAAGACTTAATATGCAGAAGCTCTCGTCTCTAAACCTTGAGTCATGCCTGGTCAAGAGTTTTAAGACTTCTAACACGTGAGGGTCCAGTTTCTGCATCAATGTAGATAAGTTATTTAGGGGCTCTTAAAGCGTGGCTTCAAGATATAGCCGGTATGCGGTGTTGCTGAATCAGTTGTCTGGGTACTGCTGCCTTGAACTGCATTTGCTGATGTAGTGATGTGTGCTTCATATCATAGTTCTGCTGTTGGATTTTGTGGTCAGTAAGTTTGGCTCTTCTTTTTGGTGACCTTTTTTTGGTTGAAATCTGAATCTAGCTTCAATCGAGTGTAGAAAAGTATTTGTAGATTGCTGAAATAGGTTCATCATGGGTTTCATTTATATTCTTAGAGACAGCTGGGAGTTCTTTTTGATGTTCTGAAATAATTTGTAAAAATCATGGCATTAAAGATGTTTTTAGATAGAGAAACAAATGTACTCCATGACTAACTTCAAACTCGTTTCTAAGAAAATGGAAAAAAAAATCCACTTGTCAGACAGTGCTGCGTGCTATGTGAAAGGTTGACACTAAGTAGTAGCTGGTTGAGAATGTTGTACAGTTTTAGAAAATGCAGTTGTGTTTCAATCGCTTTGAAGTTCATTTTACAGTATTGGCGCCCCTGGGCAACTTCGATTAGCAATCTACTTAGGAACATCATTGCTTCTCTCCTCCACGTGTCCTATTCTCTTTCTGTCTCATTTTCCTCGAAATACGTGGGGACAGAAATATGCATTCCTCGATAACAACATAAAATCTTGGCCACTAACTGGAGAGAAGTGAAGCCCCCAATGATTAAACTTGTAGTTGTTACTTGTAAGAGGGATGATCTGGGAGCGTTTGATCCTCACTCTATTCGATAAAGATTGGGAAGGGTGAAACTGTCTAGGTTGATAATGAAGTGACCTTTGATGATGGAGAGAGGACTAGGATGCTATTGTGAACTGTAAGGTTGGGAGGGTAAGGAGCCTTGTTGAGTCTTGTACGAGACAAAATCCAATCAATTGTTTCTTAGGATGGTACAAACTAGAGTTAAGTTGAAGGAGTTGGTCCAGGAAGGGATGTAGATGGGTGTTATTTCAAGGGTCAATCTTATTGTCTGATGGTAGTTCCTTCCTCCCCCCCTTTTCCATAATACATATCTACATGGCTCTACAAGCTATTAGTTGGGATACAAAAGTCAATGAGTAGTTCTGGGTTTGCCTTTAGGTGTTTCTTAAGACTTATTGGGCTATGATAGGGGTGGAAAATGGAAGAGGGTTGCTTGGCAGACCAAGACTGGAAGCAGGGAATAATTTTAGGATGGGGCAGTGCTTATGGCCACAGGGTGTATACAGTCATGCGTCATAGAACATGGTTAACCAAATGTTCCTGCCTTTTAATTTAATTTTGTTGCCTCCACTATAGTGCTCTTTATATTTAATACTTTCTGAGGCTTCATAAGATATAGGATGAAGCTGGTTAGGAATGGGAATCGTATGATGCTATTTAAGGTACCTAAACAGATGGCAAACAAAAGAGTGGACAAATATATGTATCTATGCCTATTTAATGTGCCTCGTTCGAACTTCGAGTAATATTATGGCATGTGGAACATCAATTGAAGTTTTTCTTGGAGAGATATTCTTAGCTTTAAATTTCAGATTGCTTCATTCATCCCAGGCTTCGAATTGAGCACGATTTTCCCTCCAAATTACTCGTACATATTGTGTCTTGGCTAGACTCTATAGCCGATAGCATTACTTTCTCTATCTGGTTTGGTTTATGTTCAACTTCTGGACATGTGCTAGGAGGGATGCATTGCTGTACAGTATGTCCTTGTTGCGAAGTGTTGTAGTCTTGGGATATCACTTCAAGCAGGTATATTTTGCCAATAAAGTTATACTTGCAGTAGTGATTCGTCTTTGTGGTAATCTGAATATTAAGTTCCACAGGTGTCTCTTTCTCCCATGTATTTGGCAGAAAAATTATTCTGCTGTTGCTTTAGTCTTTTACGGTGGAATCACAGTTATCTGAGTTGTTGCGTTGGTTTACTATTTGTTTAGCATCATGCCTTCGCAGCTCCTTGCCAATTGCTGGGGAATATTGTGATTATGGTGGATCTGTACAGTTATTTTCATTGTGCCTGACTATACGTGAGATGGTTTGTTAAAATATGTGAGGAAGATGTAGGCTGCTACGACTTATGTTAGACACCTTGCTGAAGTAGATCTGTTATCTTAGGCTGTAGATATATTATTGGATGCTTTTCTTAACCCGACCTATGGCCTTCCCAGTTTGAGGTCTTGTAGTGATTTATTATTTATTTTCAGTCTTACCATTGTGGTCTACTTCCTTTTGTCTTTAAAGGATTACAGACTGAAGCACCCTGATGTGGTTGTCCTTGATCCTCCCTATGCAATACAATGTGTACACAACCGACAGTCGATGCTTGAAGAGGTTGCTGCTTTGAACTTGTCTGACTCCTGTGGTAAAGCCTGGTACTTATTATGATCAAATTTCTCTGTCTTAGAACATACATTTGACTGATTATATCTACTAGCAGTAGTGATGTGGTGGTTCGTTTGTCGTATTGCCTTTATGTCCTTCTCTTTCATTGCTTTTATTCCTTTTCAATGATATTTTTATCTTCAAGCTTTTGTTTGTTACCCTTTTGCTGGATGTACTGGTTTCCCGATTACTGTGGCCTTGACCTGAACATATTTTATGTCATGTAGGCAGAGTATGTGTGCCAAAGCAGCTGGTTATTAAATTAGACTCGTCTTCAATCCCAGATGAAGTTTCTAAAGCTGGATTAAAACTACCATTGGGTATGTCCTCTGTGCTTATGTCTGTTTTTTTTTTTTTTTTTTGTGCAGTGAGAACATCTTGTTCGGCATGACCCCCTTGCTTAAGTCACTTTTTAAACTTCCTGCTTGGGGTTGGGGGTGGGAAGGCAGTGCCGCCCTGATTCCAAAAAACTTAAAGTTGCCATAATTTATGAGGGAGATTGGACTCATAGAGTCATAAGTAGCAAGACGCAGAGAAAATGGATTTATGGAGGGACCGCACCTTAAATCCTGGGAGCCTGCAACATGTTCATTTTCATAAACATCCTTAATGTTTTGTTATGTTTGCCACACGGTGAATTTAACCCGTCATATTGGACTGTGCTTGCAGTTGCAAAACCATTGTTTGTAGATGGAAGCGCAAAATCACACAGACTCTTCCTTGCATACAATAACATTTCACTGTCGAACCTTGAGCCTCCCATGGTACTTCAGGAATTTGTTAACCATGGTTAGTTTCGTATTAGACTAATCATCATTGTTTTCAGTCTCCCGTTTTCTCTTCTTAGATATTTCCATTTGTAATTTACATAAACTCATAATTGCAGGCGGTGTCATGTTTAAAGTCTATGTTGTTGGTGATGCTATAAAAGTTGTGCGGCGTTTCTCTCTACCTGATGTTTGCAAACGCGAGCTGTCCAAAAATGCAGAGGTTTTTCAATTTCCAAGAGTTTCTGGTGCTGCAGCAAATGCCGATGAGGCAGATCTTGACCCTGGTGTTGCTGGTAAGAGTTTTGAGGCTTTTTCATTTGGATGAGAGAAGGTTATTGATGTTTGTGATAGGCCAATGTTTTCACAAACTTCTTACAGCTGATAGAACTGGGTTGTGTGTCTATTAATTAGAGCATTAACAAAAGTTGGATTGTTATTTGGTCTCAGAGCTTCCTCCAAGACCGTTGCTTGAGAAGCTTGTTGGGGAGCTTCGCAGGAGAATGGTAATTCACTGTATCTGTTTCGCTATGCTCCAATTTTGAAGTCACGCTGATACTTTCTGACGTGTGCTACATCACTCAGGGCCTTCAGCTGTTCAATATTGATATGATCCGTGAGCACGGAACTCAAGACATGTTTTATGTGATTGATATCAACTACTTTCCTGGCAAGTTCTTACTTTTGCCATCCTCTTTTTTTTCTTCAGTGAATTACAATAATTGACTTAGTCTTTGCCGCGTGTTAGTATAGTGATGCAGTTCTATATGACCTGATGATTGTCATGTTGGTTGTGATTTGTCATTCTACCAGGCTATGGAAAAGTGCCCGAGTATGAACATATCTTTACTGATTTCCTACTAGGCCTCGTGGATCGAAAATGTAGAAAACAGCTATGTACATAAATGTTGAAGGTTGGCATAACACCAGTTTGCAGCTTTGGTCATTTGGAAATTTGGATACATGCCTTTTGTCATGTCCCTTGGTTGCAATTGTAATTACAAACTGGTACGGAACGACCTTCGATAGTGTTTTTGGTTCAGCTACTGGGTTAAGTTATGGTTCACCTGGTTGTTTATGTGAATATGTACTCAAGGATATATGTTGAATCAATGAATGGTCTCATATCAGATGCGGGTTTCTTTCAGTGCTATGGATGCGGCTGGAGCTATCTTCGGGAAATTTGGGAAATTCGGTCACCTGAATCCAGTTAACACTGAAGCGTTATACAAATGTAGCTTTAGCCCTACAATAATTTCTTTTATTTGTTATTTTCTTTTCTTTTCTTAATTTACAAGTTTCGGGTTAAGTTAATCTATTCTTAGCTTTTGTTGAACACACTAATCAGAATGTTCATGGTGACATGGTGTTGTTCCTCATGTTATTACGTTCGGAATAAACTTCAAATGAATTATTTTGGTTGGTACCTGAATTCCAGTTAGTTCTTTTTTTTTTTTTTTTTTTTTCGCGGTTAGCAGAATAGACAAAAGGGAATATGAACAAACTATCTTCAGATCCACTTTGTCCATAGAGAAGGCGAACCGTTGAGGTTGTCCAAGATATCATCCGCTCACAAGAGTGTTTGGCTTAACAAGATGAATCTAGTAAATCACAATTTGCGTGATCATGAGAAATGGCTGGTGAAACACTCGACCACACTATACTTTTAGAAGACAGGATCGTATGTTTGCAAAATGGTGCAAATATCCCAGGCAAAAGTGTTTTCTTTTTCTTTGGTGGTGGTACATTTAGCATATGCTTCGGCATTGCCATGAAATTGTGATCATACTGCCGAGAATGGTAAGACGATTTCAAATTAGCAACAGTGTTACCATAACCATACCGTGTGCGTGTGCGTGTGTGTGAATGATAAACCGAAAAACATTGATATCAGGAAATTCTGGGAGCCATGATGAAATCATGGAGTAGCATTCCACAATTATCATCCACCAGCCAATTTAAGTTTGTTGGGGATAATATCATATTGGCCCTTGATTTAGAGCAACATATGCTTTCATATACTGTATGAGATAAATGCTTCATGTCAAAGTGGATGAGATGCATTCAATATTTACAAAGATAGTACATCTTACATTACATAATGGATTATAGAATACCAACAAGCTCATAACATGGAAGGCATTACATATGAGCTTTCTTAACACAACTTATTACACTTATTACCACCATCTGCATTGCCTTGGAGATCCACGCTCCCAGGATGAGTAGGAGTGACACGGTACACCTGCCCAGACGATTTGTGACTCCAGAAAGTGTGAGAGACGAGTCACGACTCAAGCTTCCCGATTGAGCACCAGCCAGAAGAAGACTGACCATCTTCAAACAAAATTGTTCACAATCAAATGCTAAGAATTTGGCAACTAATGAGCTCAGCAGATTCAGCCCTTCTGTGTGCAACAACCTTCCAAAACAAGTCTGATGGAGTAGATGTAACAGAACTTTCAGTGGAGACGCTTCCCTCAGACAATGGTTCTGAAAGGATGGAAGAAGAGTCTGTGGTTGCTGCTTCCAAGACCACAAAATTGGAGTTGGCATCTTTAATGATCACATGAAGTTTTCCACATAAACCAGTTAGAAGGTACGGGGATTCAGCATTGTTCTGGTCATAAGTCATCGGAACTTCTCCATGAACAACTTTCCAAGAGTCATCTCGATGATCATATACTTTAATCTTTGCACTATCCCAAGAACCGGACAATTCTATAGCATATAACTCATCGTTAACCACAGCACTTAGTTTTGTCCCTGCCTGCTTAGCAGGCCAACCCTCACCCATACCAGCAGGCATTTCAACCCAAGAGTTCGATTCAGGGTCATATATCTCACCACCAGCATCAACAAAGAATGGCCAGCAATATAGGCTCTGGGGGACATACAATTTACCTCTGTAAGTTGTCAATCCTGTGGCAATAGGCTTGAGAAGATCAGCCAGAAAAGCAGTAGGCATGACCTGAGCTTTCGAAAATGGCATGCTAGGAACTTCAGACCATTGATCCGTCTCTGGGTCAAACACTTCAGCAGATTGCAAGGGAGTTAACCCATTCCGGAACTTGTTAACCCCACCAACAACATAAAGTTTGTTGTTTATAACTCCAGTTTTACAATATGCTCTGGCTGTTAACATGGGGCTCACTTCACTCCAGATGTTTAAAATAGGATCATAGCGCCATACACACCTTAGTGCCGAGGTTCTAGTCAATCCCCCGACCACATAAAGGTAGCCATTCACAACGCCCATAGAACAGCCACAAAACTGCATTTTATTCAGGGGATCACCTCCACCTAACCACCCTCTTATCGCAAATCCTATTTTCACCCTTGTTCCCCAGGAATTCCATAATCGATGAAGGGCTAAGCGTTTCCGAGATTCATCTTGGATAGCATGAGGCATAGGCGGCAGTTTCAACCATTTCTGAGAGACGGGATCCAATGCTTGCCATAATAAACCGCCTTCAGCACGGGTCAGCATGAACAGCCACTCCTCCCTCAATTTGAAATCTCTCCTCAGATTATATATCTCAGGATTAGTTATAGCTTCCTTCCAACACCGTGAAACTAGCTTAAGTCGTAAATAGTAAATTCTAGGTACTCTGGCAAGAATCTGAAGCGATATCTCATCTGGCAAGCTGGGAATTAATCTAGTGCTTGAATCAAAGTAGCTTGTTACCCTCCGTCGCTTAGAGGTGTCACCCTCCAAACCATCAACATGCCTGCTATCAGAACCACCATTGTTGTTCAAGCTAAATACACCACCCATGGATTCGGTCAATGCAACTTCAGAACCATGTATCTATCCACAACCTGAAATTGTACACGCCACGATCCCAAATAATTCCCAATTACAAGAAGCTAAGGGCAATGCAAATAAGAAAGGAAAATGAAAGTAAAGATAATTAACTAGCACAAAAAGGCCACAACTTGGGGTTTCACAAATTCCGAGAATGTAATTGATTACATTCACTATTCCGAGATTTCTATGTAAACCTAATGAAATCACTGAATGCATTCCATTACACACTCCCCTAATTATCATCCCTTCCTCTCCCCTTCATTTCACACATTACATTTGTAATGACATTTATCGTGATCCCTTTGCTCTCGCCTTAATTTCATCCATTACATTGTAATGACGATTATTGTGATCCATTCCTCTCGCCTTCATTTCACACATTACATTGTAATGACAATTATTACCCCCGATCACACCTCTCAAAAACTCTTCCAAATTTTCCATTCAAACGTGCATTCCAGTACAAACTCAATGCAAACAAACAAAGAGAAGGCAACCAATAGTTCAATACCCCGAAAATCGGTACAAAAGTTTCAATCTTTCTCCCTAGAAATCAATACTGAAGCTCTCCACAAGATCAAATTTGATGCTGCAGTTTCAACATTCGGGGGAAAAAAAAAATCAACAACAATCAAGATAAATTGCCCGGTAAAAAAGGTGTAATTTCTGATGATTATTCGAGCTACAATAACTTCACTAATACTCAACACAACACCACAGAAATTCATCCGCAATCTTATCTACATCAATACCCACCATGTTCTACAGATAAACAGCTAATTAGCCAATTCTAATAGTGGAAAACCCCCCAAAATAATTAAAAAAACCCCTCCAAAATATGATACAAATATCGATTAAAACACAAAATTACAATGAATCAAATTGATTCATATTAAACGAAACAAAGGCGAATAATTTGTACAACAATTAATTAATTAATTAATAATTTAAAGGAATTGCAACACGATGATTAATATGAATCATAGGAAAGAGGGGACATACATACCTTGTTGTAATTTGGGGATAAAAATTGGAATGATTAGAGAAACGGAGATTAAGAACAGAGTAGTAATAGATATTTATTTATTATTGTTGGAACTACTGTGTGTTTGAGGGTAAGAGGGGTGAAGGTAAGTATCAAGGATGACGCAGATCGGTGTGTGTAATAATAACTACTCGTGTTATGAGGATCAAGGTTGGCCTAGTGGATAGGAACTCAACCTGACTGAAGGTTGTCTCGGGTTCAAATCCTCATGCCCCCACCCCCGCAGCACCTTTGTACCAAAAAAAAAAAAAAAAAGAATATCTGAATTTTGAAGGCATATTTGGTATAAAAATTACAATCGAGTGGTATTGTCTACTAAGATATTGAATTCATAAAGCTTGAAAGTAAGAGCGATTTAATCCAAATGTAATAAGAAGTTTGAAGATGAAAGGAATTTAGGAATTTTGTGAAGAGAGGCAGTTTATTTGCACAGCTCTTTTTCGGTTCTAGCACGTGTATACCTTACCTATTCTTTTCAGAGTTCTTTATGTTTGATTGGAGCAGTTTTTTCTCATGGACACTTTGAGTAAAATGCGTGGCTCTATCTAGATGAATGGCAACGATATAGGCATGAGGTTGGTAGGAACTAGGAAGTTTTAACTTTTACAATGTGTAGGAAGTCAGCTACTCAGCCGTGCAAACTAATGACTGCCAATTTCTCCCTTTTCCAACTCAGATTAAAGTAGTACTCCGTAGTTAATTTGGTTTGTATTTGCACGCAATACACATGAAACAAAAACACATATACTGTACCTACTTTGCTTAGGGTATAAAAAATCGAAATACAACGACGACTTGACGAGTCTCAAGTTGGTCACTTTGCTTAGGATAATATAAACGTATATATAACGACGACTCAATTTAATAAAAACTAGAGCCTTTCAACGTTTGAGGATCCTTGTCACCAAATCGTCTTCACAATTATAGCCTAGTCAATTTTGGGTAGTTCGGAATTTGATGGAAATCTAATTTAGCATTTTAGCTTACCGACATTCAAGCAAAACAAGCTTGCTATTTGCCCGAAAACGAATTGTTCATCAGTATCCAGTAGGAAGGGGGTCTGTATGCTATCTTTGAATTAAATCGAACTGTTTGTCATTCCCGTTATCCCGACATAGGAAGCCATAAGCCAGATAAGGCATAGTACTGACTTAAAGTGCACTTTGATACAGGGGTAGTTAATTAGAACATTGTTACATGTAGTTAGCTCAATTTGGGTATAAATACCCCTCTTGTATTCCTTTTACAATCAGATAATCAAATAATCAATCATAATGAAAATCATGTCTTTCCTCTGATTTCTGTCTCAATTCTCTCTCTTCTTCCTAAGCTTCTTCTTTACATTTTCTGTTACAAACTTCTTCTACAAGTTTGGCAGTTATTTATATCTTCTTCCTCCTTCTTCTGCAAGGTTAATTGGTACAGTAGCAGATGAATGCCACTGTTTAATTAGCACAGATGACAGCGAATGAGAAGACGGGAGCCGAGCTCAACCTTGCAGAAGAAGGAGGAAGAAGATAGAAATAACTGCCAAACTTGTAGAAGAAGTTTGTAACAGAAAATGTAAAGAAGAAGCTTAGGAAGAAGAGAGAGAATTGAGACAGAAATCAGAGGAAAGACATGATTTTCATTATGAATGATTATCTGCTTGTAAAAAGAATACAAGAGGGGTATTTATACCCAAATTGAGCTAACTACATCTAACAATGTTCTAATTAACTTCCTCTGTATCACACTTGCTCAGTAGTAGTTTGAAACTATTATCAGATAAACGAGCCCGATTCTTCTGCTCTATAAATTCATCACAACACTGATGGTTTGCGATTCATAAGCGGAGTGTACAAGACGAAGATTTTTGGAAACCATGGATAATGCTTTAAAAAACCCTCATTTTCAGAGGGGGCTATCACACGTCCGCTTTTTTATTGCACTATATAAGACATTTCTGTACAAATTTACAACTGCCACTATGTACAAGGCAATGCCACAAACTACCTACATTTGGCTTGCGTTAAGAGAGTCCAGAGACGGGCACTGTAAGGAATTAGGGATTATGTACAACATAAATACTTCATAACTAGCCGTTGTTCACCAAAACGGACACCACCTGAAAAGAAGAGATACATATGTTGACAAATGAGATCATCACAGAAGATTTGAAGTAACTACCATGACCATGTAGTAGTATAGTAGGAATCCATACCCGACATAATTTTGGCACAAGTTTTCGTATGAGGTAGCTTGATCTATCAACTTTTGAACCTGTACTTTGACAGACAAGCCATGTTCAACTTCACGAGCATCTCCTGATCC